>SJYA01000065.1:1456352-1713217 GCA_006410615.1 Neotragus moschatus | reverse complement strand
TCGCTATATGTACCTAGAAAATTATCAGTACACATGTTCTTATATATGAATAAACTGTGTATGTAAAATATGCAAATACATGTATGTATAATACACATGTTTCCATATATATGGGCTTTCCAGGTGGCTCATGGGTAACGAATCCACCTGCCAATTCAGGAAGGAGATGTGTGTTCGATCCCAGGGTGAGGAAGATTCTCTGGAGTAGGAAATGGCAACCCTTTCCAATGTTCTTGTCTGGAAAATCCTGGACAAAGGAATCTGGCAGGTTATATAGTCCATGAGGTCACAAAGAGTCAAACATGACTGAGCATGAGCACATAAGCCTGAACATATATATACACACATGTGTATAATATGAATGTGTCCATATGAATGAATATGTATTCATATGGACACATGCATATTAAGTTTTTATTGATTGATGTTTCATAGCTATAAAGTTATATGCTATAATGAAATATCAATATCTAAGAAAATGATTGTTTGAAGATATTTATTTTCTGATGTGACGTATTTGTATCTTTTCCCCTTTCAAGTAGCATTCCTTTAAAAAAAATTCCCCACATTTGAAAAAAGTCCATTGTAAAAGGAGCTCAGAATTGTGCTCCTTAATACTGTAACTGTGAAGAATGATTCATTTCATCATACAATTGGGATGAATATGAATAAATGTTGATCAAGGGTCCAGTTCACAAAATTTCAACTAGAAACTTGTTTCAATCCAAACTTGCTGAGCTTCAGATTGCTACACTGTCGGTTATTGTCTATGGCAACTTTTAAACTGAACTAGCAGAGTTAAGTGCAGGCACACCTTGGAGATACCATAGATCTGGTTCCAGACCACATCAACAAAGCAAATATCATAATAGAGCAAATCACAAAAAATTTTTTCAGTTTCTCAGTGTGTATAATAGTTACCTTTACAATACATTATAGTCTATTAATGGAGAAGGTGATGGCACCCCACTCCAGTACTCTTGCCTGGCAAATCCCATGGACGGAGGAGCCTGGTAGGCTGNGTCTCCCACATCGCAGGCAATTTCTTTATTGCTGAGCCACCATGGATTAGAAGACTTATCCCATGTGCTGAATTTAACTGATGAAATTAAGTGTAGTCTAACACCAGTGCTTGGGATAACTAGAATCTGTGTATATTGGGTATCTATTAATGACAGGAATAGTCAATACTCTTACCCAAGCCAGGCATTCGATATGCTATCCAGGTGTCCTGTGGCCCCATCAGGCATATAATCCAAAGGAGATTACAAATTACATTATAAAATAAACCTTTGTGAAATATGTATGGAAAAAAGAGGCCAAGTAGTCCTGGCTTAGAGTATGTAGGAAATAACAATAGTATGATCTCTTTAATTATAATAATTTTGTCATTTGTTTCATGGGTTGATTCTAAACTATTAATTTTATTCTCTGGAATCATTTTTTTTTAATTTTTGGTATAGCCTTTAGAAGCAATGAGCACAACATACCTATATAATTTACCCTGATATTGGCATTGTTTAGTCACTAAGTCACGTCTGACTATTTTGCAAACCCATGGACTACAGCCTACAAGGCTCCACTGTCCCTAGGATTTCTCAAGCAAGAATACTGAAGAATACTGAAGAGGTTTGCCATGACCTCCCCCAGTTGATCTTCTAAACCAGATATCAAATCCACATCACTTGCACTGGCTTCAGATTCTTTACCACTGAGCCACCAGGGAAGCCTAATGAATTTTATACTTAACAGAAAATCAAGAACTATGTCCCTTTCCCCCCACATATTAAAAATAAATAAATAAATTTGCACAAAATATTTACTGACATTGACCATCTACTATCAAGTCTCTGTTGGTATCTAAAGTTATGTGAACCAATGTGAAACACAAATGCCAAAGAAACTTCAGAATTTACTCAAATTCAAATGACTATTTAGGAAAAAAAATTGCCTGTAGACCTGTTTGACTTATACATCTGTAGAATGGCATTTATGTATTACTCTATGAAAGGGGACTTTTAATTTTGAACATATTTTCCTAAACTAATATGGCTCATTTTCAGGTTTTTTTTCTAAATTAATCTGGCACATACAATCAATCAAATGAAGTTTGAATATTTCAGCTCCAAGAATTTAGTGATGATTATACTCTGTCAATTTTATATTATGCCCATCAAATAGAAAATCTGCTAGATGAATTCCATTAAGAGACCTTTACTTTGATTCACTTTATGAGATCAATGTTTAGAGTTTTGAAGTTTATTTTTTGCAGGTGAAATATCAGATATGAACGTTTTTACAAACTATGTTGAAAGTTCAATATTGAAGAAAAATTGTTTCTATGGTGATAATGTGACTAAAATTTTGATGGAGCACAGCATTTTTGTTCCTGTAAAAGCACAATGCCCTTACTAATTTTGGAAAACTATGGAGCAGAATCATATTTATACTTTACTATAGTACATACATAATTAATAATTGCATCTGAACAGCCTGGGACATTCTGCTAACTCAAAATGATCAACTGGCAGAATTTGTTAAAAACAAGACATATATGTTCATATGTATGCATGTGTCTGTATATGCATATGTACAAATACATACATAAAAAGGAAACTACAAATTATTTATAAAAATGCTTATTTTGAGTTAAAAAAGAAACATTCCAATAAACACGTTCTTGGATGCCCTCCATCAATCAGATTCTAAAAATGTTTGGGAGTTAAAAAAGTAATGTAATTCAGTTTGTGTCTAAAATGCTTTTGATATTTTTTGCAACTTTTGTCTCTATAGTTTCTTGTATTTTATCCAAAATTATTGGATAGCCTTCAAGATATTAAATGTTAAAGAAAAAATGTACAAATACTCTATAAACCCTGAAATTTAAAGTGGAAGGCATACTTAAAACCCATACTAGCAGATCAGCACTAATCTGATACCATAATCTTGCTCCTTGGAAGAAAAGTTGTGACCAACTTAGAAAACATATTAAAAAGTAGAGACATTACTTTGCCTATTAAGGTCTGTCTAGTTAAAGCTATGGTTTTTCTAGTAATCATGTATGAATGTGAGAGTTGGACCATAAAGAAAGCTGAGTGCTGAAGAACTGATGCTTTTGAACTGTGGTGTTTTGAAAACACTCTTGAGAGTCCTTTGGACTGCAAGGAGATCAAACCACTCAATCCTAAAGGAAATTAGTCCTGAATATTTATTGGAAATACTGATGCTGAAGCTGAAGCTCCAACTCTTTGCCCACCTGAGGGAAAGAACTGACTCATTAGAAAAGAACACGGTGTTTGGAACAATTGAAGGCAGGAGGAGAAGGGGAAGACAGAGGATTTGGTGGTTGGATGGGATCACTGAGTCAATGGACATGAGTTTGAGCAAGCTCCAAGAATTGGTGATGGATAGGGAAACCAAGCATGCTGCAGTCCATTGGTTCATAAGGAGCAAGACACAACTGAGATACTGAAATGAACTGAATATCAAACATTAGTAGAAAAGAGATCAATATTTATCATAATATGGGTGTAAATTGCTCTATAATATATTATAAAATAAAATATAATATCTATATATAATATACTAATTATATATTTTATGATATATAAAGAAGCAAAAATATTAATGCCTGACAACCAAGTAGCATTATTCTGAAAATGCAAGAATGATTCAATATTTCAAATGTAATCACGGTATTGACATGGTAAAGAAAGAAAACATATTAATACTGAAGTAAATGCCTTTAGCAAAATTCAGTGTACATTCATTATAAACATTATCAGATTAGGAATAAAAGAGAATGTTCCTAAATTGATAAAGGGTGACTACAAAAATCCTCCCATAATATTACACTTAGTAAAAGACTGAATCCTTCTGTATAAATCTGGGGAAAAACAAATAATTGAGAATTTACAGACTTTTTTAAACAGCAGATTTAGAGCAGTTGGAATTCTAGAAAGACAGAAATAATTTTTGTATATAGGTACAAGAAGAAAACAGTAAAATTATATGTAAGAATTCTATTTGATCCTTGGTAAAGTTTAGAATATCAAAGTATCTTATTCTATATCTTATAACCATTGTTTTTATATAACTACATGTAAATGTAGTCTATCTTGAGACATTTTGAAGTTCAGAAAATTAATATTTTATTCTGGAATGTCATTTTTAAACTCTGAAAGCCTTATATCCTTATTAGCATTTGCAGTTTTACACAAATTATATAATAAACTCTGAAAATAAAATGCATATATGTACTTTATTTTTCTGTGTTGCAGAGAAAACTAAACAAAATAATCTCATTTTTATCTTCTTGAACAAAAGATATAGTAATATATCAATGATTCTAGTAAATTTATTATCTTGAAAATTACATTTCTGAAAGATTGAGTTCACACCACACTTTAGAAAATACATTCTATCACTTCTGATTGCCCTTCTGCTTTCTGGTTTGTTTGTGTTGAAACTGCAGCTGTACACTGTGATATATTGACTGCAAAGGTATACGTTTGGGAAACTGCACTTTGCCTATCCTAATTTATTAAACACTGTTTAATTGGCAGGCTGGGCAGTAGAACTGAAGGACGTTTCTACCATCTTTCAGCATTTCAAGTCTGTTTCCTTTCTATTTTCATTAGCAAAGGAAGGGGGACTTATTTTCCATTACAGTTTTATGGTCTCTATTCTTATGCTGCTGCTGCTGCCGCTAGGTCGCTTGAGTCGTGTGCAACTCTATGCAACCCCATAGACGACAACACACAAGGCTCCCCTATCCCTGGGATTCTCCAGGCAAGAACACTACAGTGGATTGCCATTGCCTTCTCCGCTTTATTCTTATACTAAATTTCTATTTTATATCATGTACTGTCTATTTGATGCCTACAGAAATGTACTGTAAATAGTAGAATAAATGTTTTATCAATAAAAATACCTACCTTTCATGGAATGAAACTATCGTTGCAATTTCTTACTTTAATTTGTATGTTTGAAAACCACTTTATACAAAAGTGTTTGAGGCTGACATGAGCAACACGTAATATCCTTAAAAAGAGGATGACTTCATTAAAATTTATAAGTAATTAAGCTAATATATTTTAAAACATTAACAAATAAAACTGTATTTCCATAATTCTGAATAAGAAGATATTGAAATGGTACTTTTCAAATCTGAAATAGTTTTTTCCTACTAAAGCCTAATTGGATTATATCTTTGGCTGAATACTTTATACTACAACATATTGAATTATAAAAGATCATTGATAGTTTTACAGTTATATAAAATACAAACAACATGCTAATTTAAATTCACTACATTAGCTTTCAGTAATAAAGATCAAGAGAAGCACTAAAGATTTCAAGGGCAAAACATAGCTTGTAACATATTATCTACTCATTACACAGTCATAAATATTATGAAATTTTAAATGTGAAGAAAAGGATTAGTATTTATATTGTATTTTCTCAATCATTCTTTCTCCCCAATACACACACACACACACACACACACACACACACACATACACACATGCATGTGTGTGTGCTTAGTCACTCAGTTAAGTTCCACTCTGTGACCTCATGGGCTGTAGCCCACCAGGCTCCTCGTGCATGGGATTATCTCAGCAAGAATGCTGGGTGGGGTTGCCAATTCCTCCTCCAGGGGAACTTTCCAACCCAGGGATAGAACCCTCATCTCCTGCATTGGCAGGAGGATTCTTTACCCCTGAGTCACCTGGAAAGCCCAGACTGCCACATTTGGTGTGCTGATTAGTTAATTAACTTGGAGAACTGCCACAAATACTATGTATCCATGTTTGCAACTTTTGAAATGTTATTTACGAGCCATATTTTAAAAAACAATTCACTAGGAAAAACTGAAAAAAATCAGAATGCTAGATTTGTGCTCATGAAGTAAGAAATNGGCAGGAGGATTCTTTACCCCTGAGTCACCTGGAAAGCCCAGACTGCCACATTTGGTGTGCTGATTAGTTAATTAACTTGGAGAACTGCCACAAATACTATGTATCCATGTTTGCAACTTTTGAAATGTTATTTACGAGCCATATTTTAAAAAACAATTCACTAGGAAAAACTGAAAAAAATCAGAATGCTAGATTTGTGCTCATGAAGTAAGAAATGTAAATCCATGCTAGTCCTTCCCATTGGTGTTCACTTAGTCTTCCAGACACTTTCAAGTGTACTCTATTCCCTCATTATGTAACAAACATATTTGCCTTTATAACTACCTTATTCAACATGAGAAATTCACTTTTTACCACTTCTAACAGTGGCATCATGCATCTCGAAGAGGAAGATGATATTTAAACTCTTATTTCAATGAAGTCACTGAGTTCCCTGGCAAATGTTTTCAATACATTTCCACCTTAGATACCATGAAATCTATGAATAAGCAAACTGTTTCTTCAACAGGCCAGATAGCAAATATTGTATGATTGGTAAACCATATGGTATCTTTTACAACTAGCGTTTCTACTGTTACTGCCCCAAGTCAACCACAGACAGCACAGAAACAAATAGGTTTGGTTATATACCCGTAAAATTTACAAAAATAGGTTGGTGGACCAGGTTTGGCTCACAGGTTATAGACTGCAGATTCCCTCCTCTAAACCACCCAAATCTGAATTCACAGAAACATAAACAAATAAATGTGAAATAAGATATTAAACTTTTTAGTGAAAAAATTCGACTTCCAATTCCATGTTCTCAGTTCCTAAGTCTGTGTATCTGGACTATAAGTGAGACATGACAATACATCATTTTCTGGTTCAAAGACCATAACACATGCAGTAAGATAAGAATCCAACTTGGCAAGATAGTGTCTGGGACTGTAACTAAGCAAAGATTTTAATTATTCTCATGGATAAGTTCGACAGTAATACCAAAGATTTCATTAGGTTCGGTAGCTGTAGTTAATTGCCTTAATCCTTTTGCTGCACACGGTCAGAAGCAATGTTTTATTAGTGTTAACAGTGGGTAAAGTATTTGGTAATTCCACAGTTTGTTTTACTGGCAGAGATGGCTACTCAAGAAAGTCAAACAAAACCTAGAATATAATTTAAGTGACATAAAATTTCTGCCCCTCAATGGTTTAAGGCTGTTACATTTTCGACCTGTCACCAGGTGGCTGACTTGTCTCCCATGAATACAGTAAAGCATTGGGACTGAATGTACCACTTTCTGGAAGGTTAGACTGGCATGAGTTAAGTCCACTCGGTTTTCTGTGGCTGGTAGCACCTTCATGCTTGGTGAATAGAAGTGTGTGTTATTGTTCTGAGATGTAATCTCCAAATCTGAGAATATGAAACATGATCACACTTTTATTTTTTCACATATCTGAGTGTGTTTTGGGATGACTGGGGGTTAAGGAGCTAAACTGATCAATATGATTATTGAAATATATAGTTATTACTCTTTCCACAATACAGGCTCTGTAACAAAATAGTTACAAATAACTTTGGAAAAAATATGAAGAAAACATTACCACACAATGTTAGGTTTTTGTCACAGTATTTTTAAGTTTCCCATTTCAATCTTTTTTTAAAATGTTTTATTTATTTATTTTCTTTTTAAAAACAGGTACAAAGTTTATTATTAGAGATTGGGTTTATGGTTACTGGGATAAGGTGAGGAGGGATAGTTTAAACATTTGGGATCGACATGTACACACTGCTATATTTAAAATGGATAACCAATAAGGACTTATTGTATAGCATAAGGAACTCTGCTCAATATTGTATAACAATCAAACTGTGAAAATAATTTGAAGAATAGATACATGTATATGTATAACTGAGTCACTTCGCTGCACACCTAAAACTATCACAATATTGTTAATCAAATACATTTCAATATAAAATAAAAAGTTTAAAAAATGAATAAATGGATGCTCCTACCCATATCTCCCATTCTAACCTTTAATTAAGGGGCCTTGACTCTGCGATGTGATGGCATAGGTTTAAAATCACATAAGGATGCTTCATGTATATATTGAGACTCAGTCTTTTTTCCTGCAGATATAACTTTTGTTATTAACTATACACATTCAGTAAGACTTCAATGGGATCTGATATATTTTAAACTTCAGGACTGATTCTGGTATACATTTTTGCTACTATAAAAATTCAGGCCAGTCAGATTGCACTCTGTTCCTGGTGAATGTTACAATAAATATTGCCCTTGTCTCTGGCAGGTATGTGAAGTTACTTGGTTTCTGTCAGCCCAATATCCATCCACCCAGTTGTATTAGTTTTCTATGCCTGGCAAAACAAAATCACCACAGACTGAATGGCTGAAGCAACTGAAATTGATTTTCTTATAATTGTGGAGGCTAGAAGTCCAAGATCAAGTATAAGCAGGTTTGATTTCTTCTGAGGCATCATTCCTTTTCTTGCAGCTAGAAATCTCACTGTGTTCTTGAAGGGTCATTCCTTGGTCTGTGAGTGCCTGTATTTCCCTCTCCTCTTCTTATAAGTACACTAGTCACACTGAATAGAGACCATTCATATAAGGCTCATTTTACCTTAGTTATCTTTCTGATGTCCCCATTTCCAAGTGCCACATTTTGAGGTATTGGGGAGTTAGGATTTCAGTATCTGGATTCAGGAGAACAAAATATAGTCCATGAAACCATGCCAATTCAAATCTGGTAATCTCTTCCAAGGGCATCTTTGCCAGCATCTTAGATGATAGAGAAGAACACTAGCATCTTTTTGATGTTTCTGATGTTAGGGGAAGCACACTGACTGAAATCACCTGCCCCAGCCAGGCTCTCTAGTAACCATTTGCATGAGTTGTTTTATGATAGGAGGTCCTGGTAAGGAACATGGAACTAAGACACCACCAACCGGAAGAGTTCGGGAAAGGTCAAAAGGAGACACCACGTGTCCACCCACCTCCCAGAATCCCTCTCGCTAGCATCCATCTTGGCTGACTGATGTGTGCACCACTAGGAAGGACTCTTGACCAGAATGATTGGCCAAACACAACCTGGAAACTAACCGCATCAACATAAAACCCGCAAGTGCAAGCTACATAGCAGAACAGTTCTCCTGGGTTCCCTTATCCTGCTGCTCTCCACCTGGGTGCCCTCTTCCAATAAAGTCTCTTGCTTTGTCAGCACATGTCTCCTCAGACAATTCTTTTTCCAAGTGTTAGACAAGAGCCCACTCTTGTGGCCTTGGAAGGGGCCCCATTTCCTACAACAACTGGTAACCATGGAGGGACCCCACTTTTACTGCAGCTGACATCTGCAGCTCTCATGAGTGCTGACAACCACTTGGAGTACTCCAGAACCAGCTCACCTGCAGACGGACCTGACCCAGCAGCTACCACTGGGACCTGTTTGTCCCTGGTCTCCTCCTGATGCAGACAACTGGCCAGAGTGCACTGATCAGATAAGGAACAAGAGATTTTGTTTACTACTCTTATCTCACCCCTCTTTTCAACCCCTCTTATCCTATCCTATTTTTTCCTGTCCCCTTGTCCTGGACACAGGAATCTGGTCAAAGGTCCTCAGACTGAGCTGAGGACTGGAGACTGATCACCTCCTCTTGGCAGACAACTTGAATTTTGGTTCTGGCTAGGCCAAGTTCCAGTCCTCCTCTGGAGGCCAGGGAAAAGTTTGTAATACCTGGGTATCTGCAGGTGGCAGGAGACATCTGTAAGGCCACCCCTTTTTTTCTCTTTCTCTCCCGCACTCTTAGACCTCTTCTCTCCCCATTCCTTCTCTTTCAACCTGGCCTCTTTTCCTCTCTTTGAAGACCCAAGGTATTTGTTTACTCTGTGTGTCAATACTTGGATCTGAAGTTCTGGGTCTTTGTAAGAGATTTTCTGAGAGGCTATGCCCTCTCCTCCTCATCATTTGTGCTTTCTGTTCTTGGGGAGATAATCATATGTTAGAAGCCCTCCACTGGTTTCCCTGTTTCTATAAATTCAGCCATTTAATCCAGCACTTGTCTGAATGCTTCCAAGTGGAAGTGATTGATGGGGTTCAGTATATTCACACCTGGTTTTTGGTGAAAATTAATACCCTTTTGGGACCAGTTCTACAGCTCCATTGATTGTGCTTCAGTTCAGTCCAGTTCAGTTCAGTCACTCAGTCATGTCCGAATTTTTGCGACCCCATGAATTACAGCACACCAGGCCTCCTTGTCCATCACCAACCCCCGGAGTTTACTCAAACTCATGTCCATCGAGTCCGTGATGCCATCCAGCCATCTCATCCTCCTTCATCCCCTTTCCTCCTACCCCCAATCGCTCCCAGCATCAGAGTCTTTTTCAATGAGTCAAGTCTTCGCATGAGGTGGCCAAAGTACTGGAGTTTCAGTTTGAGCATCATTCCTTCCAAAGAACACCCAGGGCTGATCTCCTTCAGAATGGACTTGTTGGATCTCTTTGCATTCCAAGGGATTCTCAAGAGTCTTCTCCAACACCACAGTTCAAAAGCATCAGTTCTTCAGCACTCAGCTTTCTTCACAGTCCAACTCTCACATCCATACATGACAACTGGAAAAACCATAGCCTTGACTAGATGGACCTTTGCTTACTACTGAACATTTCCTGTGGTGCATATACAATCAGGCAATTTGGAACCAAGAGAGAGTTTACAATCTCTCTAGAGTCACATATAGGGTCATCCACTTTAGTACTGATCCTCTGGGAATGAGATATAAAGTTTACAACTATTAAAATGGGAAATAAGCCTAGTTTTCCTTAGACAACCTGATGGGTTGTCTTTTGGCCCACCAGGAAGGATACCAACTGGAAGGGCTAAAAAAGANCTGAATGCTTCCAAGTGGAAGTGATTGATGGGGTTCAGTATATTCACACCTGGTTTTTGGTGAAAATTAACACCCTTTTGGGACCAGTTCTACAGCTCCATTGATTGTGCTTCAGTTCAGTTCAGTTCAGTTCAGTCACTCAGTCATATCCGAATTTTTGCGACCCCATGAATTACAGCACGCCAGGCCTCCTTGTCCATCACCAACCCCTGGAGTTCACTCAAACTCATGTCCATCGACTCCGTGATGCCATCCAGCCATCTCATCCTCTTTTATCCCCTTTCCTCCTACCCCCAATCCCTCCCAGCATCAGAGTCTTTTTCAAAGAGTCAAGTCTTCGCATGAGGTGGCCAAAGTACTGGAGTTTCAGTTTGAGCATCATTCCTTCCAAAGAANATCGACTCCGTGATGCCATCCAGCCATCTCATCCTCTTTTATCCCCTTTCCTCCTACCCCCAATCCCTCCCAGCATCAGAGTCTTTTTCAAAGAGTCAAGTCTTCGCATGAGGTGGCCAAAGTACTGGAGTTTCAGTTTGAGCATCATTCCTTCCAAAGAACACCCAGGACTGATCTCCTTCAGAATGGACTTGTTGGATCTCTTTGCATTCCAAGGGATTCTCAAGAGTCTTCTCCAACACCACAGTTCAAAAGCATCAATTCTTCAGCACTCAGCTTTCTTCACAGTCCAACTCTCACATCCATACATGACAACTGGAAAAACCATAGCCTTGACTAGATGGACCTTTGCTTACTACTGAACATTTCCTGTGGCGCATATACAATCAGGCAATTTGGGACCAAGAGAGAGTTTACAATCTCTCTAGAGTCACATATAGGGGCATCCACTTTAGTACTGGTCCCCCGGGAATGAGATATAAAGTTTACAACTGTTAAAATGGGAAATAAGCCTAGTTTCCCTTAGACAACCTGATGGGTTGTCTTTTGGCCCACCAGGAAGGATACCAACTGGAAGGGCTAAAAAAGAAAAAAAACCATCAAATACTGTACTCAATACTGGCCTACTTACTCCCTGGAAGGAGGGGGGAAATGGCCCCAGTTGGGGTCAATTGGACTCAACACCATTTTACAGCTCAGGCAATACTGCAAACACAAGGGTAAATATAAGGAGGTTCCCTATGTCCAGGTCCTCATAGCCCTTTACCAGGATTCCAAAAAAGAGAGAAAGTATAAGTTTGAAGAGTTTGATAAATGCTCTTTTAAAGTCCTTTTGGCAAGATCTGAAGCAGAAGATCCCCTTGACCTTCTCTTGACCTCCTTAGCTCAGGCAGAAGGTCACAGGGGAAGGAAGTTCAGACAAGCCCAGAAGTCAGGAGGCTATGCCCGGAAGTCACAGGACCTGAAGGGAAGTCACTTACATTCGCCTGGGCTCTGCCTCCATATGTCCCTTCCCCAATGAGATTACAGTTAGGTAGTAAGCTTTTCTCTCTATAGAAGGAAAGGTCATCCTCAGACAAAATCTGCCCCCTAGGAGAGGTACCAGATAGGGAGGGGCAACTATGCACATTCATGTTCCTCTTTCTATGCAAGACATTACCCAATGTAGGGTTGGCTTTCTAACTTGCCTGACAGGTTCCCCGGACTTTTACAACTTGTGACTGTTTACAGCCCCCCAACCATGAGAGGCACTAAGCTTAAAACATCTTAAAGATACAGAGCCTTTTTTAAAGAGCTAAAAATTATATTGGTGATAGGTTTCACTGTTCAGTCAATGACTGCTGCCAGGCCTCCATATTCTTTTTCTTTTAGGCACCTGAATGATATTAATCAATGTCACTGGGAGATAGAAAAAGGAATATAGTAGTTTTGATGTTAGCAACACTAGACTTTTGATTACTTTTTAATTANGCTTAAAACATCTTAAAGATACAGAGCCTTTTTTAAAGAGCTAAAAATTATATTGGTGATAGGTTTCACTGTTCAGTCAATGACTGCTGCCAGGCCTCCATATTCTTTTTCTTTTAGGCACCTGAATGATATTAATCAATGTCACTGGGAGATAGAAAAAGGAATATAGTAGTTTTGATGTTAGCAACACTAGACTTTTGATTACTTTTTAATTACTTTTCTCTTTGTTATAAATCACTGTACTCCTTTCAGTGTTATAAACTGTTGTATCCTTGCTATGTAAGAATGTAACTTCATTTAGTGCTTTCTGAGAGTTGTACCAGACTTTGGAAAGAACAACACTTTGAAGTTTTCTGGTTAACAGATCCTTATCAGAAANGTGACCTCTGGGAGTTGGTGATGGACAGGGAGGCCTTGTGTGCTGCGATTGATGGGGTCGCAAAGAGTCGGACACAACTGAGCGACTGAACTAACATGAACTGAAACATTTAACTTCTGTTCAAATATTCTAAAATTTGTATTAGTGATTATAAATACTTTTCATTTAATAAATTCAGTGAAATTTTCTCAGTCTCCATATTTCAAGTACTTTAAGTTGCTTCAAAGTATTTTTTCTCTGAACTTTCTGAGTTCTATAAAATCTTTGTACTTGCATGAGAAAATTATGGATAATTTGAGATGAAGTATGCATGGACANACTTCTGTTCAAATATTCTAAAATTTGTATTAGTGATTATAAATACTTTTCATTTAATAAATTCAGTGAAATTTTCTCAGTCTCCATATTTCAAGTACTTTAAGTTGCTTCAAAGTATTTTTTCTCTGAACTTTCTGAGTTCTATAAAATCTTTGTACTTGCATGAGAAAATTATGGATAATTTGAGATGAAGTATGCATGGACATTGAAGACTAACTAAAAGACAATTAGCAGAATGATTACACCATTTAACAACTCTGTAGGTGATTGAGCTTATAAATCTTAGTTTATCTCTCTAGATCTGTGAATTATATATAAATTACATATAATTATGTAAAATATGAAAGTAATGTTACCTACTAATAAGATTATTGTCTGGGCTTACTTAAATATTCCTGAAATATCAAGGTTTTAATAAATAGTATATTTGAGAAATCAATACAAACATGTATTGAACACATTTTATGCCAGGCTTCTCTCTAGAAAGTAAACTAATCTTAAAAACAGTCTTATAGGGAAAGATGTAACTACTATCCCTGTTTTACAGATAACAAAGGCTAAAAAAGCATGACTTTTCGTGCTAAGAGATTAATGGCATATTGCAGTATCCATGCAAAGAATATTTATTTTATTTATTTATTTTTTANATCTCTCTAGAAAGTAAACTAATTTTAAAAACAGTCTTATAGGGAAAGATGTAACTACTATCCCTGTTTTACAGATAACAAAGGCTAAAAAAGCATGACTTTTCGTGCTAAGAGATTAATGGCATATTGCAGTATCCATGCAAAGAATATTTATTTTATTTATTTATTTTTTAACCATTCATCATTTATTTATTATTAATATTATTATTTTACTTACAGTATTATATTGGTTTTGGTGGATTCATGTTGGTGTATGGCAAAGAAAATTTAAAATGACACAGGTTAACAGAAAAGCAAAACAACCCCTCCCCAACAGTTCAATGAAACAGACTTTTAGAAGAATTTTGCTAATGATGTATAATGACAGAGTTGGGAAAATTTTTGTGTGTGGAACAATTTTTTACAATACTTCAAATACAGTATGATCCATGCAACTGGCCTTTGTTATACATAAGGGTGGCTATAATAACTACTTCAGACCACAAATGCTAACTACTGAAAATAAAACATTTTGACTTTTAAATAAAAGCAATACACAAGCACAAGGTAAAAATACAAAACATTTGTGAAAGGATAGTGTTTTTGAATGATTGTACTTTGCATATATTCTTTGAAGTTTCCTAGTATAAATTCCCACTTGTAGTCTCATTTCAATGGGAAAATCTGTGTTATTATTTTGATTTTCCCTGAAGGCATTCCATGCAACCTAAAGGACAATCACCTCTCTTTTTGAGGAATCATATACTGTAAAATATATTTGTTTACAGTTTCATATTTTAAAAGTTAAGACATCCCACATAAAAGATATAGAAGTAAAAACTTACATGGCTGAAATATTGTTCTTTAATCACAATGTTGATAGAATGTTCTCATGGTTAAGGGCTCCATAAATGATCAATTTTTCTTTATTTTTGTTTGTTTGCTTGTTCTCTTATTGTTGCTATCATTGTTTTCCCTTTATGGCTCATTTCCTAACTTATATTTGCTCTGTGGAAGTAAATTAAGAATACAATTCATCAGAATCAAAGATGTGGAATCAAAATAAGTAATCAGGTAATAAAGGAAAAACAGATGAAGTTATTTTATGTAAGTTTCTTTTAGATTACTGTGGTAGTTGATAGTAATCACAAGGAAATTAAAGGACAATCATGGTAAATTCACATTTGATATTCTTACTTCAGTTTGATCTAGAACTAAGACTTTCTATAAACTATATTTCTAAAGGAAAAATTTTCTAAGTATCATCAGAATTCAGACTTGTGCAGGTCAGTAAAATAATAGAAACATGAATCTTTCTTCTCATAGCCATTTCTTCTCTAATGTTTCTTTTCCATTCTGCAGTAGAGATACTCAGTTAATGATTTTATCACCATCTTCTTAAAACTTCTTCTGTCAAATTTCCAAATGACCTTATAAAGACAAATCCAAATATAACCACTCTATTCCCCAGTCAGTAGCATGTGACACAAATAGTCCCACCAGCATTCTTGATTATGGCCATATTTCTTTGATTCTCCTGATTATTCTCTTTTTTTTTTTTTTTTTTCAAACTGTCCCCTAAAACTTAATGTTGCAGTCCTGGCGAAAGTGAAAGTCACTTAGTTGTGTTTGACTCTTTGCAACCCCATGGACGATACAGTCCAACCCCATGGATGATACAGAATACTGACATGGGTAGCCCTTCCCTTCTCCTGAGGATCTTCCCAACACAGGGATGGAACCCACATCCTGGTATTCAATGCAGTCCTGGTATGCAGTGATATCAGAATACACATTATTTTTAAATGTATATAGTTGTCAAAATTAATAATTTATTGATTATTAAAACTGGTCACAGCAAATTTCAAAATATTGAAACCAGATGGAGAATTTCTCTTTTTGCAGTGAAATTAAATTAAAAATTAACCACAAAAATGATTAGTAGATAAATCCACATTTCTAAATTAAATAATTTTCTTTCTTTTTGTTAAAACATTTGATAAATTTTTATATATTTGATAACTTTGAACAAAATAAAAATACAAATATCAGCATAGTATTGATTTTATTAAAATATTTCAAATAAGATTATACAGCAAGAAAAGTTATTTATTCAGATGTTACAGTTGAATATCTCCAATATATGTTCCTTCAAATCAATTAAAAGGCCAATGTCCTGGTAGAAAAATCCTGAAAACAGTGACTAGAACATTCACAGTAGAATAATAAAAATAGTCAATGATCACATTCATGAAAATATATAAAATATATATAATGAAATGAAAGGTCTCTTTCATTTACTTATCTGACTGTAAGAAGTTTAAAATATTGACTATCTCACACTGAAGATGATAATATGACTGTGATTTGATGAACATCTTTTTTTCTTTTTGATATTTTATTTTATTTTTATCTTTTCTAGTGATGACTTTTTAAAATTTTACAATAAACATCTTTTGAATAAGGATTTCTCAATATCTCAAAATCTGTTGAATAACATTGCATTGTTTTTGAGCTAACAGTTCATTGTAGGAGTTTATTATGAATAGATAGAAAAATATAAAAGCAAAACAAGCAATGAAACTTTTATGAGTCATTTTACATAAACTAGAACTTCATAAATAGAGACTGACTAGATAACTTTGGGATAAATACCTTGATTCATTAATCAAATGTTAAGAACAGCTTATGACATCAAAGAAAATTATAACTGTATGACCTGAAAATGATTTCATAAAGTAATATAATGATACAAAATATTTGTAAAGATTAAGTGAAATAATAATAACAACCAACATTTGGTGGCTTAATTGCTCACTTGTGCCCAACTCTTGTGACCCCATGGACTGTGGTGGTCCACCAGGTGGTCCCCATGGTCCACCAGGCTCCTCTGTTCATCAGATTTCCCAAGCAAGAATACTGAAGTGGGTTGCCATTTCCTCCTCCAGAGGATCTTCCAGACCCAAGAATTGAACCCCAGTCTCCTGCATTGCAAGCAGATTCTTTACCAAGTGAGCCACCAGGGAAGGTCACTTAGTACCATTTAGCACCTGTTATATGCTGCTTACATTGCTATATGTCTAGACCATAGTAAGTATTAACTAAATGATAACACTTTTCACAAAGGAAACTTTTATAGATAAAAAAAGCTTTCATGGGAAATAATTAGGTACAAAAAATATATAAAGTTGCACACATTTTGTTCCATTTTTTGTTATCTGCATATATATATATATATGTTTAACATAGAATGATATCTGAAAGATTTTCTCAAAAATGCTGGGAATATTTACAACTAGTCAATAAATCTTGAAGTTATTTTTACTTTATTGCTTGTATGTTTCAGTATTTGACAATTTTAAGATAAGCAAGTTGGTTTAAAACTGAAAAATAAATAATGAAGTAATTTTAATTTTGGAAAATGTAGTGCATTGCATAAAAAATTTACTTGTGAAGAAACTAGCAGTTGAAAAAATCTTATTGTTATATTCACACAATTTATTTGGAAAATATGGTTGAAAAGTAAAGGTAAGGATTACGTGATTAGATAAAAGTTTAAATACAATTGTTAGGTAGTTAGAATAGAAAACAAGAGTCCAGAATGGCGGTGGCTAAAAGACAACGAAGAGATAAGCCCACGAAAATAGAACAAAAGAAAGTCCTGTCCGAGGACTGGAGTGAGGACCTCAGGTAAAACAACCAACACTTCTGGATTTATATAAGGCAGACCCAGGGGTAGGAAAGAAAAAAAAAACATATAAAGAGAGGAGCCAAAGGGCTGGGGGTTTTTCTGTCTCTCTCTCTCCCGTGCACTGGGGTGCTCTTCAATTCGTGTCTTTGGGTAAACATGCCCCCAGTCCTCGAGGATGGATTTTCCTGTTATTATCTAAATAAAATAGAGCTGTAACACGGAGCTGTAACACTGATTTGTCTAAGAGCTATAACATGGTCTGTTTAAGACCTGAGAGCTATAACACGGTCTGTCCAAGACCCAAGAGCTGTGACACACCGAGGGCTTTAATGTCCTTCACTCCAAATCTTTGTTGTGACGAGACAGAACTGAGGAGTATACACTCACCTGACAAAATGTAGTGTATATTCAAAGTTACTATAGGATTTAAAAAATGTGATCTGGATAAATCAGTTCTAACAAAATTTTAAATGCTGATCAAATTTCAGTTCATATTTTTATGGAACAACAGTAAATTTTCAAATATGTAAAAAGTGTCTCATGTACTTACATTTTACAGCTTTTAATCTTTATCTTTTTTTTTCTTCTTTGCTGTATTCAAATGCCCTTTTTCTAGCTATGAATATGTGTTTTCTTATATTCTTGTTTCCAGGAGGGCACTTTCCCTTGTATTTGTCATTCTAAGAGACTCTGAACTTTTCCTTCCTCTCAGCATGATCCCCATTTTTTCTTCCATGATACCATCTGCCTAATAGGCTTTGCTCTTCAAGACTGCCATTGTAAATTCTTCTGTGCATCCCCAGAGACCATGACCCATGTTTTCTCATCATTAATGAAAATCCTTCTCATCTGGAGCAGATTTTAGCAACAAGTTTTTCTGCATGCTTTTATAAAATTTACATATAGAACAGCTCATTTTCTATCCCTCTGGCATTAACATATATTGAGCACACAGGATTTTGTTCCCCCACCCAATTCACACTTGTAACTCTCTATAGGATTAGAAGATTAGTGTGTATTAGCATAAACTATGAGAAAACAAGGTGTTGTGGTATGAGTGGATATTAATCAAATAAAAAGCTGTTAATCTCATGATTGTATCAATAATTTGCAAAAGAAATGAATTATGTCTTAAAGAAAATAATGTTTTAAAACATAAAGCAACTAACTTAGAGTATTGATACTTATTTTAAATAAGAATGGAAGGAAATATACATTTTAGCACTTACATCTAATCTAATAATTGACACTGGCATAGTTTTACAACTTGTGAAGGATTCCTTTTTGAGCTAAATCAGGAGATTTTGCAATAACTAGCAAATCTTTCTTAATCCTCAGTTCCCTTTATCTGAAATCTGAATACCTGTGGATTTACTTTGTGTAACTTTTGAGCCTTTTGTGCCCTGAGACAGCTTACCATTTGGGGTTCTGTTTGAGAAATGATTAAAGGAGGAGTAAAGCTTCATGTGCAACCCCTTAAACTAGTGTTCTGATCAAAAGCAGTGTTAAAAGTGGGCTTCCCTGGTGGCTCAGTGGTAAAGAATACACCAGCCAATGCAGGGGACATGGGTTCAATCCCTGGTCTGAGAAGATCCCACATACTGCAGAGCAACTAAGCCCGTGTGCCACAACTACTGAGTCTACACCCTAGAGCCTGTGCTCCACAACAAGAGAACCCACCACAAAGAGAAACTCATGCACCACAACTAGAGAAAAGCCCCAGAAGCAATGCAGACTCAGCACAGCCAAAAATAAATGAATAAATAAATGTTTTTTTAAAGAAAGGCAGTATTAAAAATACTACGCTATGTTGATGAAAAGATGCTATCAAGAAATAGGGATTTTAATTCTAGTTCTGATAGTGATTCTGACCTTAGTTTCTCAAAATCTTAACTGGATCTTACATAAAATGAGGGGAGTATACAGGACAATTTTGTAGGCCCCTTAGGGCTCTTTAAAAAAATCAATCTATGTTATATAAAATTATATGGTGATATTTACTGTATTATCAAGAAAAAACTTCTAGGCAAGAAGGGATAGATTTTAAAATCCATGATTTATTAAATTTACTTCTGAGACTATTAGAACTCTCTGATGATTCTAATAACTGATTTGTTTTTCAAATTGAACATTATTATACATAGATATATAATATTCATTAAAAAAAAAAACCACTACAATGAAGATTCCATTCCAGGGTAAATAGTAAATACAGTGATTTCTTATATCCTCACTTAATGATACTGAAATTTCAAATAATACTAAATGCAATATTTTATACATACATAATTTTATTTCTGGTGACCCAGACATGATTAGGGCAGGGTACATTCTTTAATTGGGATCAAAGTAAACCCTCAAGTCAGTGGTGTTTCAGCTCATGTCCTCTAGGAAGCAGATTCCAGGAGAGAATTAGAAGAGCAAAATATATTGAGGGAAATTTCAATGGATGATAAAGAGGAGAAGGAGATGGGATAGGAAGGGGAAGTCTTCAAACACTTGTTTAGATGACACCTGAGAGAGGAGCAGGGTCAAAGAGGAAGATAGTTGGAGGAAATATACACTTTAGATCAGCTCTTAGAAAGTGTCAACAAGGCTACAGCAATGATTTCCCATTCTAGGTGCACACGTGCCGCAGAAGTCAACTAGGAAACAGGTCCGTTGCCCTCAATTTGCTCACTAGTCCACTGAGAACAGCAAAGAGAAAATGTGGCCTACATGGGCCTAGATACTTCAGTGAAACCAGTTGTTGTTGTTGTTCAGTCACTCAGTTGTTTCTGACTCTTTGCAACACCATGGACTGCAGCATGCCAGGCTTTCCCATTCTTCACCATCTCTCAGAGTTTACTCAAACTCATGTCCATTGAGTCAGCAATATCATCCAACCATCTCATCTTCTGCTGTCCCCTTCTCCTCCTAGCTTCTATCTTTCCCAGCATCAGGGTCTTTTCCAGTGAGTCAGCTCTGCTCTTCAGGTGGCCAAAGTATTGGAGCTTCAGCTTCAGTATCAGTCCTTCCAATGAATAGTCAAGGTTGATTTCCTTTAAGATTGACTGGCTTAATCTTTTTGCAGGCCAACATACTCTCAGAAGTCTTCTGCAACACCACAGTTCAAAAGCATCAATTCTTTGGCACTCAGCCATCTTTGTGGTCCAACTCATATTTGTACATGACTACTGAAAAAAACATAGTTTCTTGTTTAGTGAAACCAGAAGATGCAGAAAATGGAAGCCATCAGCTAACTCAAGCTCTCCCACAATGTATTGTCTTGACAGGAGATCTGAGGGGCATATCTCTATGGCTGCCACAATTTGTGTGTTTTACATCTCTACAATTTTCTTCTATGAATTGCACTCAAGGCACATGAAATATTTGGCTCTTTGGAAAAAAAAGAATGAAAATACAGAAAGGAAAAAAATATATTTATTCCATTGACATTCAAAATAAATAATCCTTTAAAAAAGAAGTTGTCCTAGGCAGTTTCCTGTAAAGGAAATCTATTAATACTTAATAAGGCTGAGAGGCTGGCTGTTTTCTTTCTGAATTAAATTATTTATTTAATTTATTGCACACGTTACTTCATTTAGTCTTCATAATAACCTTGTGACATTTCATTTATACACATGAAAAACTGAAATCTTTGGTAGAAACAATGTGGGCTAGTTGAACTGTGTAGGTTTGTCATGACTTTTATTCTAAAAGGAGAAATTGTCTTTCAATTTCATGGCTGTAGTCATTGTCTGCAGTGATTTTGGAGCCCAAGAAAATAAAATCTGTCACTGCTTCCACTTGAGTTTATTAAAAACTGTCTTTTCACTAGTATAAAATCATATCAAGTCAACTTGCCATAGAAATTAGGGAGTTTTGACAACAGCTCCTTTAATCAAGTACAAGTATTGGATGGTGACATACATAAATATGCATGTGAAATTAACTTGAAAGAATTTATTCTCAAAACTCTTTTCATGAAGTCTTTTGGGTTCATCATCATTACTATGTAGTAGAACACAAGTAAATATTATTAATGAGAGACTTAAGAGTGCAGATGAGGAATAGAAACTGGCAAACATTTCAGCAACAGCATGTGAAGACAAACGAAGTAAGAATATGTGAAACTGAAGAGAGACAAAAAAGATGAAGCCAATATAAGAGACAGTGTGATTGAAAAATACAGAAGAACCACAAGAGGAAGAAAATCAAAAGATAAAATTGAAATCTGTTATGTAATATAAAAAATAGTACAAATGAATTTATTTAAAAAATAGAAATAGACACTCAGATATAGGAAACAAATGTAGTTATCAAAGGACAAGGAATAGAAGGATACATTGAGATTATGGGGTTAACAGATACACACTACCATACATAACAGATAAAAAAACAACAACCTTACTGTACTGGGCTTCCCTAATAGCTTAAATCTCAACATTCAAAAAACTAAGATCATGGCATCTGGTCCTGTCATTTCATGGGAAATAGATGGGGAAACAGTGGAAAGAGTGTCAGACTTTATTTTGAGGGGCTCCAAAATCACTGCAGATAGTGATGGAGCCATGAAATTAAAAGACGCTTATTCCTTGGAAGAAAAGTTATGACCAACCTAGATGGTATATTGAAAAGCAGAGATATTATTTTGCCAACAAAGGTCCATCTAGTCAAGGCTATGTTTTTTCCAGTGGTCATGTATGGATGTGAGAGTTGAACTGTGAAGAAAGCTGAGTGCTGAAGAATTGATGCTTTTGAACTGTGGTGTTGGAGAAGACTTTTGAAAGTCCCTTGGACTGCAAGGAGATCCAGCCAGTCCATGCTAAAGGAGATCAGTCCTGGGTGTTCATTAGAAGGACTGATGATGAAGCTGAAACTCCAACACTTTGGCCACCTCATGCGACGTGTTGACTCATTGGAAAAGACTGTGATTCTGGGATGGNGACTGCAAGGAGATCCAGCCAGTCCATGCTAAAGGAGATCAGTCCTGGGTGTTCATTAGAAGGACTGATGATGAAGCTGAAACTCCAACACTTTGGCCACCTCATGCGACGTGTTGACTCATTGGAAAAGACTGTGATTCTGGGATGGATTGAGGGCAGGAGGTGAAGGGGATTGCAGAGGATGAGATGGCTGGATGGCATCAACGACTCAATGGACATGAGTTTGAGAGAACTCCATGAGTTGGTGATGGACAGGAAGGCCTGGTGTGCTGTGATTCATGGGGTCACAAAGAGTTGGACATGACTGAGTGACTAAACTTAACTGAAAGACTCAGATGGTGAAGAATCCACCTGCAATGTCNAGGGGATGACCAAGGATGAGATGGCTGGATGGCATCACTGACTTGATGGACATGAGTTTGAGTGAACTCCGGGAGTTGGTGATGGACAGAGAGGTCTGGCGTGCTGCAATTCATGGAGTTGCAAAGAGTCAGACAATGACTGAGAAACTGAACTTAACTGATGCTTATGACTCAGTTCAAATCTGAGAAGAAAATATAGGATATGTTTTTGTTAAACCACTTGAGTTGATATTTGGTGGTTTAACAAAAATAGAACTGAAGTTCTGCCTTCCAGTTCTAGTTGAATATCATTGTTTATGTAACACAAAAAGTATCAAAGTATTTTTTTTTATTTCATGATGAAACTAATTTGTAATTTCAGAAAACAATGGCCTATTATATATTAGATAATTTTTTAAAATGATTATAACAATAGCTGGTGGTTTTTATTCTCCTTTGATTCCAAAATCTTCTATTTACTTCATCATCATCATCAGTTTTATAAAAGTTTATAATATAAAGAATTATAATGTCATCTGCTATTGCTTTGGTTTCTTTTTTTCATTTGTCAACAATATTTTTCTTATGTTAGATTGAAAGATGTAAGTTTAAAATATTAGGTTGTTTTACTCACACTGAAGAGGTACAGACTGAGCATGGATTAGGATGTAAAGATGTCTAATGTGTATTTGTTCCAGGTTGGATGAATTATGGAACTCTACTTTTCATTCTTATTTTAGTAGCTATACACTGAATAAGATTTATTTATTCTGTAAACTAACTCATTCAGCTCAAAATCATTTTTATAAACTTATTACCTTACAACTTTTCCCTGCAATAGTGTTTGAAAGGAAGAAATAAAAAGTGAAAAAGAGGAAGATATGATGTTCAATCAAACAAGATTTTGTATGAATTCATTTATATGGTAATTTAGTGCCATGAGGTGCATTTCCAACTTTTTTAATAAAAATAGTAAAAATATATATATTTTAATAATAGTGAAAACAGTACAGAGGTGTTTTATCTGAGAAGTTCATTTTTTAAATCCCTTCCAAACAGTATAACTTCCTATAAGTTCATACAGTGAAAATTTAAAACATGTCTAGCTCCAAACATTTTTTAAAGTAAATTGAAACCTGAGGATGTAAATTTCAATATCATGAAACTGAACAAAATGTGAGATTTGAGGAAAAGATCCTTTGAGGTTACAAAGAACTAAACTTCCTAATATTGGACAACTTCTTGAAAAATAATAATGCAAGGCAAGAGAATACTTACGTATATAAGATACCTTTCTGGATGTTGCTAAGTTGCTTCAGTCATGTCCAACTTTTTCTGACTCTATGGACTGTAACCCACAAAGCTCCTCTGTCCATGGGATTCTCCAGGCAAGAATAGGGAAGTGGGTTGCCATGCCCGGGTATATTCCCAATCCAGGGATTGAACCTACATCTCCTACGACTCCTGCCTTGCAGGTGAATTCTTTACTCCTGAGCCATTGGGGAAGCACCTTGAGATACCTTAAAATAACAAATAGTATATTTGTATATAAATATATATATATATATTTTTATACCAAAATATAGTGTCTAGATTTGTTCAAAAGGTCTGTCAGATGCATCATTTTGACTTAATCTTACTTTGTCCTTATCATGATAATCATGATTAAATCCTGATTATTTTTAAAGAAGCTTTTTGATGAATTTCTATTTTAATAAGTTTATACTACTGTGATTCTCAATCTTGAGAGAATTATGTTTACATATGTTAAGTCAGCTTGGACATGGAAACCAAATTTTAATTTTCTCACTAACCTTGTAATATTTAACTTAATGACAGAGCTGTCATATATCTTGATGTATATAATAGCAGTATGACAGTTCTAATTTACTTGAGTCAAAAAAAATTCTATGTTTACTTCCTTGCATTAATTTGAATGCAAGTCAAAATTAATATTGCACACAAAAAATAATTTAGTGCAAAAAACATAGTCTTTAGATTTATTCTTCACTGTTGACATCTTGTGTATCCAACCAGAAATGTGCTTTTCCTATCGGTACAAGAGAAGATGGATACTTTTTTTAAAAAAAGGCAGTCTGTCCTCAGATTCCTTTACGTGTATCTGTCTATCCTGAATATTTAGTTATTACTAAAGTCCAAATTATCAAACAGACTAAGCGATTTATAGCTCCTTCCTAATGTGACTACCAATTAAAGCATCAATATTTGGGAAGCCCCTTCATGGATCACAGCCTTGTCATGGTGAAAGGGCTTCCATAACTCAATAAAGCTATGAGCAATGCTATGCAGGGCCACCCAAGATGGATGGGTCAGAGTGAATAGTTCTGAAAAAACAGTGGTGCACTGGAGGAGGGCATGGCAACCCACTCTAGTATTCTTGCCTGGAGAATGCCATGTGTGCCTGACAAGTTGCTTCAGTTGAATCCGACTTTGTGACCACATGGACTATAGTCCACCAGGCTCCACTGCCCGTGGGGTTCTCCATGCAAGAATACTGGAGTGGGTTGCCATGCCCTTCTCCAGGGGATCTTCCCAACCCACAGATAGAATCTGTGTCTCCTGTGGCTCCTGAATGAAGGTGGATGCTTTACAGCTGAGCCATCAGGGAAGCACCAGAGAACCCCACAGACAGTATGAAAAGGCAAAATGATATGACAGTGGAAGATGAGACCTCCTCAAGTCAGAAACTGTCCAGAAGGTGCTACTGGGGAAGAGTGGAGGGCAATTATTAAAATCTTGGTGACATTAGTGATAAAGAACCCACCTGCCAATGTGGGAGACATAAGAGAATCAGGTTCAGTCCTTGGGTCTAGAAGATCCCGTGAAGGAGAGCATGGCAACCCACTCTAGTATTCTTGCTTGGAAATTCCCAATGACAGAGAAACCTGGTCAGCTACAGTCCTTAAGGGTGCAAAGAGTCTGACACCACTAAAGTGACTTAACACACACACACACAAACCAGTAAGAATGAAGCAGCTGGAAAACAGTGCTCAGTAGTGGATGTGTTTTGTTGTAAAAGTAAAGTCTAGTGCTATAAAGAACAGCATTGCATAGGTACCTGAATGTTAGGTCCATGTTCAAGGTAAATTGGACATGGTCAAGCAGGAGATGGAAGAGTGAACACTGACATCTTAGAAATCAGCGAACTAAAATGGACAGGAATGGGAGAATTCAATACAGATAACCATTATATCTACTACTGTGGGTAAGAATCCTTTAGAAAAAATGGAGTAGCCCTCATAGTCAACAAGAGTCCGAAATGCAGTGCTTGGGTGTAATGTCAAAAACAACAGAATGATCTCAGTTCATTTCCAAGGCAAACTATTCAACATCACAGTAGTCCAAATCTATGCCCCAACCACAAAGCTGAAGTTCACTGGTTCTATGTAGACCTACAAGACTTTCTAGAACTAACACCAAAAAAGATGCCCTTTTCTTCATAGGGGATTGGAATGCAAAAATAGGAAGTTAAGTGACAGGTGGAGTAACAGGCAAGTTTGGCCTTTGAGTACCAAATTAAGCAGAGTAAAAGCTAACAATTTTGTTGAAAGAACAGGTTGGTTCTAGCAACCAGCCTTTTCCAACAGCCCAAGAGACCCTACACATGGACATCACCAGGCTGCCAATATTGAAATCCGATTGACCACCTTCTTTGCAGCCAGAGATAGAGAAGCTCTAAACATTTAGCAACAAGACCTGGAGTTGACTTTGGCTCAGATCATAAACTCCTTATTTCTAAATTCAGGCTTAAATTGAAGAAAGTAGGGAAAATTACTAGGCCATTCAGGTATGACCTAAATCTAATCCCTTATAATTATATAGTGGAAGTAATGAATAGATTCAAGAGATTAGATCTGGTAGGCAGAGTTTCTGAAGAACAATGGACAGAGGTTCCTAACACTGTATAGGAGACAATGATCAAAAATATAACAAGGAAAAAGAAATGCAAGATGGCAAAGTGATTCTCTGAGGAGGCTTTACAAACAGCTGAGAAAAGAAGAGAAGTGAAAAGCAAGCGAGAAAGGGAAAGATATATCCAACTCAATGCAGTATTCTGGAAAACACCACGGAGAAATAAGAAAGCCTTCTTAAAGGAACAATGCAAAGAAATAGAGGAAAACAATAGAATGGGAAAGACTAGAAATCTCCCCAAGAAAAGTGGAGATATCAAGGGAATATTTCATGAAATGATGGGCATAATAAAGGACAGAAACAGAAAGAATCTAAGAAAAGCAGAAGAAATTAAAAAGAGGTGGCACACATACACAGAAGATCTATAGAAAAAAAGACCTTAATGACCTGGATAACCATGATAGTGTGGTCACACACCTACAGCAAGACATCTTGGAGTGTGAAGTCAAGTGGTCCTTAGAAAAGGTTACTGTGAACAAAGCTAGTGGAGGTGGTAGGATTCCCACTGAGNAAAGAGGTGGCACACATACACAGAAGATCTATAGAAAAAAAGACCTTAATGACCTGGATAACCATGATAGTGTGGTCACACACCTACAGCAAGACATCTTGGAGTGTGAAGTCAAGTGGTCCTTAGAAAAGGTTACTGTGAACAAAGCTAGTGGAGGTGGTAGGATTCCCACTGAGCTATTTAAAATCCTAAAAGTTGACACTGTTATAGTGCTGCACTCAATATGTCAACAAATATAGAAAACTCAGATGTGACCACAGAACTGGAAAAGTCAGTTTTCATTCTAATCTCAAAGAAGGGCAATGCTAAAGAATATTCAAGCTACTTTACAATTGCACTCATTTCATATGCTAGGAAAGTTATGGTCAAAATTCTTTAAGCTAGGTTTTAGCAGTATAAACTGAGAACTTCCATATATACAAGCTGGGTTTAGAAACAGCAGAGGAATCAGAGATCAAATTGCCAACATTTGTTGGATCATAGAGAAAGAAAGGGAATTTCAGAAAAGCATCTACTTCTGACTCATTGACTACTCTAAAACCTTTGTGTGGCTTACAACAAACTGTAAAAAATTCTTAAAGAGATGGGAATACCAAATCACGTTACCTGTCTTCTGAGAAACTGTGTGCAGGTCAAGCAGCCATAATTAGAACTTTACATGAAAAAATAGACTGGTTCAAAATTGGGAAAGGAGTATAATAACCCCTGTATATTATCACCTTATTTAACTTGTATGCAGCTTACATCATGTAAAATGCTGGAGTGGATGAATCACAAGCTGGATTCAAGATTGCCAGGAAAAATATCAAGAACCTCAAATATGTGGATGATACCATTCTTATGGCAGAATGTGCAGAGAAACTAAGGAGTCTCTTGATGAGGGTGAAAGAGGAGAGTGAAAAAGCTGGCTTATAACTCAACATTCAAGAAACTAAGATCATGGCTTCTGGTCTCATCACTTTATGGCAAATAGAAGGAAAAGTGAGAACAGTGAAAGACTTTATTTTCTTGGGCTTTAAAGTCACTGCATATGGTGACTGCGGTGAAATTCAAAGGTGCTTGCCCCTTGAAAGAAAAGCTATGACAAAGCTAGATATTTTTAAAAAGTGGAGACATCACTTTGCATACAAAGGTTCATATAATCCAATATATTGTCTTACCATAAAGAAAGTTGTAGCTGAAAATTGATGCTTTCAAATTGTGGTGCTGGAGAAGAGTCCTTTGGACTTCAAGGAAATCAAACCAGTCAATCCAAAAGGAAATTTACCCTAAATATTCATTGGAAGGACTGATGCTGAAGGTGAAGCTATAATACTTTGGCCACCTGATGCAAAGGGACAACTCATTGGAAAAGACCCTGATGCTGGGAAAGATTAAAGGCAAAAGGAGAAGGGTGTGGCAGAGGATGAGATGTTTAGATGGCATCACTGACTCAAGGGACATAAATTTGAGCATACTTAGGAAGCTAGTGAAGTACAGGAAATCCTGGTATGCTGCAGCCCATAAGGTTACCGAGTCAGATACAACTTAATGACTGAACAACAACAACAAACCTGAGTTAACAGGATTCTTGCCTCAACTGGGCTAGGCAGACCAAGGCAGCCTCAATGATGAAGTCTATTCAGAAAAATGGAATCAGATTTGTCGAATTAAAATTTGGTTAAGGAGAATTTGGGGCAATTGTTCTAAGATCAAAAGTACTAGAGTAATAAAGCTTACTTTAAAAATAAACCTTTACTTTGACTTCCAATGAGAGTCAAATTATAGTGAGCTCTTGACTATCCATCAGTAATTAAATGAATCAACAATAAGCATTATAAAGAAATACTGGAAAAAAAATGGGACATGAGCAAAAGGCAAACTGTATAGCTGTCATTGAGAATAATGAATATCCATACTTATCAGAAAGTACCTGAGTGGTTTCTTTATAGAAAAAGAAATAGTGATAGATTTTTAAACTAATATATTTTATATTCATAAACCATGACCTATAATTTTCAAGGAACCTAAAGGATCTAAAATTTTCAAGGAATATGCAAGCTATGACCACAATAAAATATTTTAAGAGTGGAAGGTTATAAACAGTTGAACATTGTATGCTTTGTAAAGCTCTCCAAATTGAACAATAAAAATGCATGCAATTAGAACCACAAGGATTTGATTTTAATGTTAGTTTAAGCTAATGGTTCATGACTCACTTTGGGGGAAAAAAAAGAGATATTGTATTAGTGAAGTATAAAGGCAGAAAAAATACTTGCTCACATATATCACTTGAAATATCAAAGGAAAGTTGCAGTGAAATTATGATTTCACTATGCAATGAAAATATATATGTCAATCTTTTAATATTGTTTTGATGATTATTGAATAGTATGTGGAGAGAGTTTCAGTAAAAGCAAAATAGTAGTATTTTGAGGGTGTGAGGGATAATATAGTAGTGAAAATATGTACAATAAATTGTGACGGCATTTGTCTGAAAAATACTCTTTCAAAGGTAACTCAAAAGATGAAAATAATAAAGTAAGTTATAAGATTTTGCACTGGAAATGTTTTATGACAGAAATGTATTTCTAATTCTGTTATTCTTAATGAGTATTTGAAAGGAATCATATCTGGAAACCAGTTTCACTGCCATTATGTATGGAATAAAGGATAACTGAGTCTTCATAAAACCACAAAACTGTAATCTAAACATCTTTTTAACTTCTGGTGAATGAAATAAAGCACTCATTACACTGTATAAATTAATTGGCAACCATGATAATCCACAGACTTCCAATGAAATCACAATGAACTTTGTGAAATTAACAGCTTCAGACCATCTTGTAATTATGTTAGCAGCTCTGTTTCTCATGTAAAAATTTCATAAGAAATAAATGACATTAATATTTACCTTATGAACAGTTTCATAGTTCACATGTTGAGTTAATGGCTAATCAAAAATGATATAAAAATAATGGCAATGGAATGAAACTCATCATTAGAAAAATATTGCTGTGGGCGAATCAAGAACAATCTAATGTGGAAAACAAGAGATCTCAAAGAAGTTATTCAAATTAAGAGATGCTGTGCTTTCTTAACACATTATGCGCAATAATCATATTTAGAGAGTTACACATGAAAAAAGTGTTACATCCAAGAACAGAGTTTGGAATGTTAAATTCCCTTTTCTTTTTTTAATTTTATAATATAACTTTTTAAATTTCAATTGGAGGCTAATTACTTTACAATGTTGTATTGGTTTTGCCATATATTGACACGAATCCATTTTTAAATATAAGGTTGTATATATTTCTACCTTTAATTCTAGTTTTGGCTTTTCTAGGAGAAGTTTTTTTTTCAATTATATAATGTATCTTTGTTATATTTTTATAAAGTGTTGACAAGATTAAATATTTCTGAAGTATGTCCCTTTATTTAGAAGTTGTAAGTTTTTCATACATGTTTGGTGGGATTCACCATATATTTATCATAATCACATTATATCTAATAATTCAAAGTACTTAGAATATAAAAATTAATATTCCAACATTATACCTTTTAAACATGAATCGAGAAATTCCAAAATAACATAAACACACACATATACTTTCATGACATAGATACATATATGCAAACCTACCTACCTAAATACACATATATATACATACACTTACATATAATTTGTATTCAGTGCATGTTTATATGGTTGGATGTAATTCATAATGGCAAGTAAATTTGACTTTCTTACTGGATGTTCTTAAGGTCGATGTGCTATATATTCTTGGCAGAATACTCTGGTAAAGCTTTAGTTTCATCAGAATTTTATCTACGTCAGCAAAAATGATGAAAAGTTTTTATCTTGAGGACCAATCAACACTGATTAATTAGTGGCATCTATCTGGATTGTTATGTTGAGAAAGATCTAATATTATATTCAGGTTTAACAAAAAAAGATTCTTAACAATGGAGAAAAGAAGCCTATATGATAGTCTTTGTCTATTTCTCTACTCATTACTGAACCTGAAGAGTCATCTCAGGAAATCAACAATGTTATTCATGGCTAGGTACTAATAAAAAATGATTTCCCCTATCTTCTGTACACTCATAGGATTTTACAAGCATTATATAATCATAGATATTATCACATTTTTTCATTATTTTAAAAGTCAATCTTTTCTATTAGAATTCAAACTTCTCTATGGCATTATTTCTACATAGTTTACTCAATAAATGTTCATTTCATGACTAAAAAGATGAAAAGGTGGTATAATTCAGAGGTTTAGACATTAATATTTTACTTGTGGAAGCAACCCAAAAGCAACTATTGATGATATAATTCAGTCCTAGGGCTAAATACATGATCTATGTGTTAAATCAAATTGTCATGATATATATTTCCTACCCTAATGGACTGTATAATTTAATTCATCAGAAAAGATCTCTTGTCTGCTGAAGGCAGCTCTTTCATTTAACTTTATCACATGGTTTGGAAAGAACTTTCTTTGTTTCCTGAATGAGTTCAGCTTGATTTCTCCTTAATGCAGCCAAATTTGAGAGCATGACAAAGATGTAGAAAGGGAGAGAAGAATACAACCAAAATCTTCTACAGAATAATTATTACTTCAGAGAAGAGCTATTGAGTATTAGATGCTATTGGAAAATAGCCTTGCAATGCCACTTAAAATGAAAAATGACACAGTACCCTAAAATCAATATATTTCTCAAATTTCAAAAATACCAAGTTTAACATAAGATATGCCAAGTATACTTCATTGACAGCCTTCAAAAGCAAAATTTTATATATTTTTTCATCCACCTTCTCATTTATTTTTACAGCATATTATGATTTCTTTTTGTGGGTCATCGACTCTTCAAGACACTGAGGATTCAAAGAAAAACAGTACAGAAAATCTTGCATGAAGGTCATTGACTGACCTTGTTAGATTGTTATGGAGACTGTGGCAAGTATGGCTTTACACTGTTGAAGTGTAGCATCGGCTTCAAATAATGAAATTATCTGACATCTCAAGAACTTGGAATCATCTGGTATACAGGTTCAAGCTCCAGCCGTCTAAGACTGGTTTGGACAGCCAAGCATCCAACTGGGCACCTGTGAATGTCCCATTGGTGATCCTTTATCTTTGGAGTGCCCCCAAATCCACCCTCTGAACATGTTAGACTGCCAGTTTCTGAAGATATATCTCATGAAGAAGACTAGCTTAGTTGCATCTGCAAAAAAAGACTGTTACTTCTTTTTTTTCTCATCTCCAATTAGCCTTCCCCACCCTTTCTACACCTCAGGCAACTGTGTTTCTTTAGCTNAAGTATACTTCATTGACAGCCTTCAAAAGCAAAATTTTATATATTTTTTCATCCACCTTCTCATTTATTTGTACAGCATATTATGATTTCTTTTTGTGGGTCATTGACTCTTCAAGACACTGAGGATTCAAAGAAAAATAGTACAGAAAATCTTGCCTGAAGGTCATTGACTGACCTTGTTAGACTGTTATGGAGACTGTGGCAAGTATGGCTTTACAGTGTTGAAGTGTAGCATCGGCTTCAAATAATGAAATTATCTGACATCTCAGGAACTTGGAATCATCTGGTATACAGGTTCAAGCTCCAGCCATCTAAGACTGGTTTGGACCGCCAAGCATCCAACTGGGCACCTGTGAATGTCCCATTGGTGATCTTTTATCTTCGGAGTGCCCCAAAATCCACCCTCTGAACATGTTAGATTGCCAGTTTCTGAAGATATATCTCATGAAGAAGACTAGCTTAGTTGTATCTGCAAAAAAAGACTTGTTACTTCTTTTTTTTTCTCATCTCCAATTAGCCTTCCCCACCCTTTCTACACCTCAGGCAACTGTGTTTCTTTAGCTCATAAATATCCCAAGTCCTCAGACTTCAAGGAGATGGATTTGAGACTTTTTCTCTTATCTCATTGCTTGACTGCTTTGTGGATAAATCTTTTCTGTGTTGCAAACACTGGAATCTCAGCAGTTGGTTTGCTATATGTCGAACAAGCAAACCCGGATCAGTATCAATATCAGGTATGTATCTTATCCTTATGTTAAATACATCTTGATTCAAACTAAACATATTTAATAAGTGCTCAGTAGCCACCTTTGGCTAGTGGTTACTGCACTGGATAGAACAGCTCTAGAGCCCCAATTTGTAATCTTTTCTTATGTTTTATTTTTCCTATTAGAATTTCAAGCTAATCTTGCAAAACAGGGATCATATCTTAATAAATGTGTTATTTATTTTAAATTTTTATTACCTTACCATCTGACATGTGGGATCTTAGTTCTCTAACCAGGGATCAAACCTGCATCGCCTGCACTGGAAGCACAGAGTCTTAACTACTGGACTGCCAGGAAAGTCCATAAATGTATTGTTTGTATTTGAAACATTTATCACAGAAACTGGCAACTATTTTGAAGCAGGTAAAACTAGATTGAGGAAGAGGAGTCAATGTGAGGTTGTTGAGAGCTGATGGACCAAAGGAAGGTGAGAAAGTAGTGAAAGCATTTGCAAGCTAATCTAGACTAGCTGTTGCTGCTGCTCAGTTGGGTCCAACACTTTGTGAAACCAAGAACTAACTCCTCTGTCCATGCCAGGCGTATCCCATGCCAGGCTCCTCTGTCCATGGGATTTCCCAGGCAAGAATATTGGAGTGGGTTGCCATTTTCTTCTTGGGGGGATCTTCCCAGCCCAGGGATCGAACCCACATCTCTTGCATTGGCAGGCAGATTCTTTATCACTGTGCCATCTGAGAAGTCCAGACTAGCTGTTACTATAATAAAATCATAATTATGGGTTTACCTTCCTTTTTGCATAGGATGCTTTGTTAGTTTCCTATCACTGCTCTAACATATTACCACAGTTTAGTGGCTTACAACAGTAAAGATGTAAATCTTAAAGTTCTGGAGCTTAGAAATCCGAAATGAGCTTGAAGGGGCCAAATGCATGTTGTTGGTTAGATCATGTTCCCTCTGGAAGCTTTAGAAAATAATTAGTTTCTTTGCCTTTTCTAGCTTCTAGAACTGTGTTCCTTGCATTCTTTTCCTTTTGGCTCCATTTTTCTTCCTTAAAGTCAGCATCTTAATATTTTCCAATGTTTTTCTGTTTCCTTAATTATGTCAACCTCTAGTAATTCAGCTGGTAAAGAATCCACCTGCAATGCAGGAGATCTGGTTCAATTTCTGGTTTGGAAAGATCCCCTGGAGAAGGGATAGGCTACCTACTGCAGTATTCTGGACTCCCCTGGTGGCTCAGATAGTAAAGAATCCACCTGCAATGTGAGAGACGTGGGCTCGATCCGTGGGTTAGGAAGATAACTGGAGAATGGAATGGTTACCCACTCCAGTATTCTTTCCTGGAGAATTCCATGGACAGAGGAGCCTGGCAGGCTATAGTTCTTGGGGTTGCAAAGAGTCAGACATGACTGAGCGACTTTCACTCTTTCCCTGAGCCTGCCTCCTCTTATGAGGATCTTTGTAATTTTATCAAGTTCACCCGGATAACACCCTTAAAACAGTCATGTATGCAAAGGCTCTTTTGTTATAAAAAGGACATTTATAGAGATTAGAACGCGATCATCTTTGGGGGCCACTATTCAGCCAGTCACATATACTTATTGATTTAAACATTTATTTACTGAAAAAGCATATATAAAAAAGTTTTAACTGTTATGTGCCCTTAGTCGTTCAGTCATGCCTGACTCTTTGCAACCCCATGGACTGAGCCCACCAGGCTTCTCTGACCATGGGAATTATCCAGGCAAGAATACTGAAGTGGATTGCCATGCCCTCCTCCAGGAGATCTAAAAATATAAATATTAATAAACCATTGATTCGTGAATATTAGTATTAATATTCATAATGTTCATTAGTATTAAATTAATTAGCACTAAAAGTCCATAAGGATTTTATGTGGTTTTCTTTTTTTCTATGTTACACAGTTTTATCTTTTCTAAATATTTTCCAGATACACATGTAAAACATACATATATTTTTAGTTAGCTAAATTGAGTATAATTTTAAAGAAGGAAAAAATAACACATCCTTGGAATTGTATATGTGAGAGACTGCTAGNCAAAGAGTCAGACATGACTGAGCGACTTTCACTCTTTCCCTGAGCCTGCCTCCTCTTATGAGGATCTTTGTAATTTTATCAAGTTCACCCGGATAACACCCTTAAAACAGTCATGTATGCAAAGGCTCTTTTGTTATAAAAAGGACATTTATAGAGATTAGAACGCGATCATCTTTGGGGGCCACTATTCAGCCAGTCACATATACTTATTGATTTAAACATTTATTTACTGAAAAAGCATATATAAAAAAGTTTTAACTGTTATGTGCCCTTAGTCGTTCAGTCATGCCTGACTCTTTGCAACCCCATGGACTGAGCCCACCAGGCTTCTCTGACCATGGGAATTATCCAGGCAAGAATACTGAAGTGGATTGCCATGCCCTCCTCCAGGAGATCTAAAAATATAAATATTAATAAACCATTGATTCGTGAATATTAGTATTAATATTCATAATGTTCATTAGTATTAAATTAATTAGCACTAAAAGTCCATAAGGATTTTATGTGGTTTTCTTTTTTTCTATGTTACACAGTTTTATCTTTTCTAAATATTTTCCAGATACACATGTAAAACATACATATATTTTTAGTTAGCTAAATTGAGTATAATTTTAAAGAAGGAAAAAATAACACATCCTTGGAATTGTATATGTGAGAGACTGCTAGTCCTTTATATTAGCATTGAGTTAATGTGTTTATATCATGTCTTGATAGTATTTTAATTAAAACTATACAGATCATAAATTTTAATCATTAGTGTAATTTAGTTTAATACCAAAAGATATGTGAGCAGCATAGAAATTGTATTTCTGCTCTTTCTTTTTCCCAACTGCTATCTCAGGTAAGGGAAAATTGTCATATTATTTTTCCTACAAAGCCCTGCTTAATTTTTGCCACCCTCTTCTCCTTCAGTCAGTGGAGATTTAAAAGGATAAAGCACAATGCCACAGTATTGTCAATAAATATTCTGCCTGTCATCAAGAATTTTATAAATTAGCAGTAGATAGTGGTTAATAAAAACTGATAAGATAGAAATGCTTCAAATAATTGTTTATTGTCATAACCCCACTATCCATTTCTTCAGTGCTGTTTAATAAATTCTCATGATCCAATTTATCCAGTAACATTTTTCAAAAGAACAGAGTGGAGTTGTCCTTATTTATACAAATACTGCACCTAGGATTTAAATGCTATTTCATTATTGAAAATTTCATTTTAGGTTCTATTGATATGAATTATGAAACCAAGCAATCCCATAAATGCAATGAGTTGGGCTCTGAGTAGAAAAAGTACTTTACAAAAATGTAGCAACATCATCATTTTCACCTAAATCTTTTATAATAACATAATACTACTGCTAAACCACTGGAATCATTACTTTAAATGACTCCTCTTAAATCTACAAATATTAAAGAAATATTTTAAGATTTAGGAATAAATAACAGTAAATAGACCTATATCATTCCTTCCTGATAGTATTGATTTACAATTCATATTTATCTACTACAATTTACCTAAAACATAATGCCTAGACAACATTCTTTGGATAGCATCTATTATTAATCAATTTGGATATTGTGACAAAATCCTAACTGTGCTTTCATCAGCTAGAAATTGTAGCACCATTTTGCGAGACTACCATTAAATCAATTTCCCTGGTAATAATTTTACTTTTTATAAAAGTACAAACTAATACTATTATACTGGAGTTTCTTCAAATTTTCTAGGAGTAGAAAATTCTGCTTGCCAATAAGTTGAAATAAATCATCATCATTTGCAAGTAATCTTGAGAAAGAAGAATGGAACTGGAGGAATCAACCTGCCTGACTTCAGTCTCTACTACAAAACCACAGTCATCNAGAACAGTGTGGAGATTCCTTAAAAAACTGGAAATAGAATTGCTTTATGACCCAGCAATCCCACTCCTGGGCATACACACCATGGAAACCAGAATTGAAAGAGACACGTGTATCCCAATGTTCATCGCAGCACTGTTTATAATAGCCAGGACATGGAAGCAATCTAGATGTCCAAGGGTAGGGTAGCATTGACACATGTAAATTATTATATGTGAAATGAATCACCAGTCCAGGTTCGATGCATGATACAGGGTGCTCTGGGCTGGTGCACTAGGATGACCCAGAGGAATGGTATGGGTAGGGTGGTGGGAGGGGTGTTCAGGATAGGGAACACGTGTACACCCATGGCAGATCCATGTCAATGTATGACAAAACCAATACAACATTGTAAAGTAAAATAAATAAACAGAGAAAAAAAGAAAAATAAATAAATTAAACTAAGTGAATAACTGAAAAGGATCTGCTGTATAGCACAGGGAACTCTGCCCAGTGTTATGTGGCAGCCTGGATGGGAGGGAAGTTTGGGGGAGAATGGATACCATGTATATGTATGACTGAGTCCCTTCACTGTTCACCTGAAACTATCACAACATTGTTTATTAATCAGCTAAACCCCAATACAAAATTAAAAGTAAAACAAAAAAAGAAAGACAATACAGCACAATGTTTAAGAGTTTCCCTGATAGCTCAGTTGGTAAAGAATCTGCCTGCAATGCAGGAGATCCAGTTTGATTCCTGGGTCAGGAAGATCCACTGGAGAAGTGATAGGCTACCCACTCCAGTATTCTTGGGCTTCCCTTGTGGCTCAGCTAGTAAGGAATCAGCCTGCAATGCAGGAGACCTGGGTTAAATCCCTGGGTTAGGAAGATCCCCCGTAAAAGAGAAAGGCTACCCACTCCAGTATTCTGGCCTGGAGAATTCCTTGGACTGTATGGTCTATGGGGTCACAAAGAGTTGGACACAACTGAGTGACTTTCACTCACTCTCACTAGCTTGAAAACGCGGTTCTGCTTACGTGACCATCAGTTTCTTCATATAAACTGAGAATGATAATAGTCCTTACCTTATAGTGCTTTTGTGAGGAACAAATGAATTCATGAATGTATAAGCCTTACATGATTTCAGTGAGTATCTGCTCAGTTGTGTCCAACTCTTTGCGACCCTATGGACTGTTGCCTGCCAGTCTCCTCTGTCTATGAGATTTCCCAGGCAAGAGTACTGGAGTGGGTTGCCATTTTCTTCTCCAGGGATTCTTCCCAACCCAGGGATGGAACTTATGTCTCCCTCGTAGCAGGTAGATTCTTTACATCTGAGCCACCAGTGCTCAATAAATGTTAGTTGATGTTAGGTCTTCTGTATGAAAAGACAATGATAGCAATTATGATAAGTCACTATATAACTGATGAAAGAAAAGAAAAAAAGAAGATAAATTTAATGGCCATATTTTAAGAAGCTTTGAATTATGCTATAATTCCAGAATTTGTACAGTGAAGATTATAAATAATACCTACTATGTGCTAAATGCCCAATATACATAATAATGATTTCTGTCATTAATGAAACTATTAATTGAATTTTTTGAGACTGATAAAATCTTGATCTGAAACTGATAAAGGCAGTGCAAATATGAAAGACACAGGTCAATTTGCCTAAGAAACTAAGCAAAATTTCCAATTAAACTACTAACTACAATATTTCCAATGCTGTATTTAAATGATAAATCATTATTAAAAAGTGTTTTCCCAGGAATAGTTTATCATCAGAAAAATCTATCCCTGTAAGATGCCACAAAGATAAATAAAAAGAAAGTATTTTGATGCAAACACTTGATGTGTATTCATTCATGTCTGACTCTTTGCAATCATGGATTACAACCCTCCAGGCTCTTCTGTTCATTGAATTTTTCCAGTAAAAATACTGGAGTAGGTTGCCATTTCCTTCTCCAAGGTATTTCCTGACTCAGAGATTGAACCTGTGTCTCCTGGGTCTCCTGAATCATAGGTGGATTCTTTACTTCTGAGCCACCAAGGAAGGCAAACATTTGATGCATTCAGTAACTATTAATTGTGTAAGGTCTTAGGGAAAAAGGAATAAAAGCAACTTTTTAATCTAATAAAGGATATCTATGTAAAACTTGCAAAATATTTATTTGTACATAGTGGAAAAACTTTGAACCATTTCACTTATAACTGGGAAAATTTAACATTTACACTATAATAGGGATAGCATTCAAAATATTCAAAAACTTGTCCAGAATCAATACCAAACACTGAGATCTGATATAGTCAAATCCCACTGGAACTTACCAGCAGATTTCCAGCTTTGCTACAAATAAAATATAAGGAAACAACAACGGGAATCCTAGTGGCTCATTGGTAAAGAATTTGCCTGCCACTGCAAGAGAGTCAGGAGACTTGCTGTGTGCTCAGTCGTGTCCAGCTCTGTGACACGATGGACTATAGCCCATCAGGTTCCTTTGTCCATGGAATTTTCCAGGCAAAAATACTGGAGTGGATTGCCATTTTCTACTCCAGGGGATCTTCCTGACGCAGGGATCAAATCCACGTCTCTTGCATCTTCTTCATCAGCAGGCAGATTCTTTACAACTGTGCCATCTGGGAAGCCTGCTTTTCTAGTAGATAATTTAATTCTTAAAACAAGAAATAATTAGGAATGAAAAAGTAAAATGAAATGTAGTTAATTAGAAAACATGTCATATACTACACACTGTCAAATTTGATACATTTTATCAAACAGGCATGTGAAACTAAATTGTTTTATTAATACATCTGCCATAAGATTTGCATGAAGTTAGTATCTTTATTTTTTTTCTTTTTTTCATTTTAATTGGAGGCTAATTACCTTACAATATTGTGGTGGGTTTTGCCATACATTCACATGAATCAGCCATGGGTGTACATGTGTTCCCAATCCTGACCCTCCCTATCCCATCCCTCAGGGTCATCCCCATGCACCAGCCCTGAGCACCCTGCCTCATGCATCAAACCTGGACTGGTGATTATGAAATTAGTATCTTTAAAATGAGGTTATTGGGTATTAAAAATAAATCAAACAAATAAACAAAAATATATTTTTATTTCTTAATTGTCATTCTCTCATAAATTTGTAAGAACCTATATTACACACAGAAGAGTATATTTTCTATTAAAATTGATTCAACTTTCATATATACATTTAAGCCATGGCTTTACAAAAAGATAGATATGTAATCTGTCAGCCTAGGAACAAACATATATATATATATATATATATATATACAATTGTCATAGAACCATAGGTTTTTTGCCTTGAAACTGATGAAGCACTGGCTTCAAATTTTAAAACTAGGATATTCAATATTCAAGGGATGAGAACATGAAAAAGCCATTACTCCATAGGCCATGGGAAAGCTCAGTGGGTGGCTTAGACAGCTGATAATTTCCAAGGGAACAAAGAGAATATGCGAGTTTTTCTAGAAAGCTGGATCTGAGTCATGAAGTGCTGTAATTATTGGTTTAAAAATCAATTCTCTTCATCTTAGGAAGCCAGTATGTTCTATCCAAAATTAGATTTACATGAAATGCTATCTGTGAGGTAGTTAAATTTTTGTTTTCTTTTTACTGAATTTCCCTTTAGTAGGTGAATGTGTACTGAATGCAGGCCAGTTGGTAGCAACTGAAATGGTTAATGTTTGATGGCAATATTCAGTAATAAATGGAAGCATTTGAAAGTCAGTGATAACAGTTTCATGAGATATCAGAATATGAAAAACAACCATCATTTAACCTTGTTCACCTATATTTTAAGTTTTTTGAATGTTCTGAATTAAATACTATATTTTTGGTACGTCTAAATCTTTTAGTCTATACATTTTATTTATTTGTACTACAAAAATATGCAAAAAGCATTAAAGTTAGCACCAGGAATATGATGGCTAAAGTTAAAAGCCATGACTAAAATATGACTAAAAATGTGAATGAGCATTTATTTTAATGCACATACACAACTAAAAAGGAAGAAAATGAATTGCTTTTAGATTTTGTGTCTTAAGTATTTGAAAACTACGACATATTTTACAACTGCTTGTAAAATGGAGAAACATTACAAAATAAAAATATTTCTCACTTAGGAGAATGCATTTCACAGCACAGACTGAAAAGAAATTTCTTCTTTCTGTATACCCCTGGAGAGCACTGTCTGGATCTCTCTCCCAGACTGATATCAAGTCAATGATAATTGCTATTCTAAAACAAACTCTGAGAGCAGCAAGCCTGGCTCAGGCCGCTTGTTCAGTTCAATCACTCAGTATTATCCAACTTTTTATGACCACATGGACTACAGAAAGCCAGCCATCCCTGTCCATTACCAACTCCCAGAGCCTGCTCAAACTCATGTCCATGGAATCAGTGATGCCATCCAACCATCTCATCCTCTGTTCTTCTCTTTTCCTCTTGCCTTCAATTATGCCCAGCATCAGGATCTTTTCCAATGAGTCAGTTCTTCCCATTAGGTGGACAAAATATTGAAGTTTCAGCTTCAGCACCAGTCCTTTCAACGAGCATTCAGGACTGATTTACTTTAGGATGGACTGGTTGAATCTCCTTGCAGTCCAAGGAACTCTCAAGAGTCTTCTTCAACACCACAGTTCAAAACTATTAATTCTTCAGCACTCAGCTCTCTTTATAGCTCCACTCTCACATCCATACTTGACTACTGGAAAAAAACCATAGCTTTGACTAGATGGACCTTTGTCGGCAAAGTAATGTCTCTGCTTTTGAATATGATATCTAGGTTGGTCATAGCTTTTCTTCCAAGGAACAAGTGTCTTTTAATTTCATGGCTGCAGTCACCATCTGCAGTGATTTTGGAGCCCCTATAAATAAAATTTGTCACTGTTTCCATTGTTTCCCCATCTATTTGCCATGAAGTGATGGGACCAGATACCATGATCTTAGTTTTCTGAATGTTGAGCTTTAAACCAACTTTTTCACTCTCCTCTTTCACTTTCAACAAGAGACTCTTTAGTTCTTCTTTACTTTCTTCCATAAGGGTGGTGTCATCTGTGTATTTGAGGTTATTGATATTTCTCCCAGAGATCTTGATTCCAGCTGTGCTTCATTCAATCTGACATTTCACATGAAGTACTCTGCATGTAAGTTAAATAAGCAGGGTGACAATATACAGCCTGACGTATTCCTTTCCCAATTTGGCACCAGTCTGCTGTTCCATGTCCAGTTCTAACTGTTGCTTCCTGATCTGCATACAGACTTTTCAGGAGGCAGGTCAGGTGGTCTGGTATTCCCATCTCTTGAAGAATTTTCCACAGTTTGTTATGATCCACACTGTCAAAGGCTTTGATGTAGTCAATAAAGTAGAAATAGATATTTTTCTGGAACTTTTGCTTTCTCAATAATCCAACGGATGTTGGCAATTTGATCTCTGGTTCCTCTGCCTTTTTAAAATCCAGCTTGAACACCTGGAAGCACACAGTTCACATACTGTTGAAGCCTGGCTTGGAGAATTTTGAGCATTATTTTGCTAGCATGTGAGATGAATGCAAGTGTGCAGTAGTTTGAACATTATTTGGCATTGCCTTTCTTTGGGATTGGAATGATAACTGACTTTTTCCAGCCCTGTGGCCACTGCTGAGTTTTCCAAATTTGCTGGCATATTGAGTGCAGCACTTTCACAGCATTATCTTTTAGAAATAGTCGAAATAGCTCAACTGGAATTCCACCCCCTCCACTAGCTTTGTTTGTAGTGATGCTTCCTAAGCCCACTTAACTTCACATTCCAGGATGTGTGGCTCTAGGTGAGTGATCATACGTGCATGGTTATCTGGGTCATGAATCTTTTTTTGTGTCGTCCTTCTGTNATAGTCGAAATAGCTCAACTGGAATTCCACCCCCTCCACTAGCTTTGTTTGTAGTGATGCTTCCTAAGCCCACTTAACTTCACATTCCAGGATGTGTGGCTCTAGGTGAGTGATCATACGTGCGTGGTTATCTGGGTCATGAATCTTTTTTTGTGTCGTCCTTCTGTGTATTCTTGCCACCTCTTCTTAATATCTTCTGCCTCTGTTAGGTCCATATAATTCCTATCCTTTATGGTGCCCATCTTTGCATGAAATGTTCCTTTGGTATCTCTAAGTTTCTTGAAAAGATCTCTTCAAGAAATCCTAAAGCTTGTGCTCCAGCAAAAAATTGAGGCATAACTACCATCTCTGTGATCCTCCTGGCTTTCAGAAATGTGAGGGAGAATGTAGGAAGAGCTATTTACAAACTCTTGACTATACCACAAAGGATGACAACTCTGTAAACCATCCAAGGACAATAGAGATACCAGGGAGTGCTGATGTGCAAAAGATGTCCCTACCATTATGCATCTAGTTACTGGAAATTTTGAGAAGAACAATTTGAAATTCATAAAAATCAGTATTTATCGCAAGAATTTGTTCAGTATCTTATTTTGGGTTATCTGGTCTTGAATCTATGATTTAATTATGAATAGTTTATTTCAAACATGTTTCCAGTAAAATTCTATTGGGGAGTACAAAAGTGAGGCAGAAAAAGGAACATACTTATTTCTTAGGTCTATTATGACAAATGCTACAAACTTGGTTCCTTAAAATAACAGATATTTACCTTCTCACTCAACGTGTTGTCAGGGCCATACTTACCCTAAAGGCTCTAGGGTTAAGTCATCTCTTGCCTTTTCCAGGCTTTGATGGCTCCTGGCATCCCTTAGTTTGTAGCAACAAACATTCTATCGCTACGACCCTCTTCTCAGGGCTTTCTTCACTCTGTGTCTGTAATTTTTGCTTCTTGTAAGAAGACTGTCATTGGACTTAAGGCCCACTCTAATCCAGTGTGGTTTTAAAATATTTGACTCTGTCCACAAATAGTATAATCTGCAATAATTTCTAAGTAAAGTCATATTCTGCACTTCCAAGATTTGGTGGGACACTATTCAAATGGAAATCAACTAAGTGCATGATATTAAGCAAGATCTCCTAGTAAGTAGGTGGAACTCAGTGCCAAATTCTGGAAACCCATGGAGAACTGGAGTCTCAGAATTACAGTCCACATCCTGAAAGGGAGGAAATTGACAATAACTCTGTCAATAGTTGGTTGAGGGTCTAGGGGGTGAGGAGAGGTGTTTGCTAAAGATAGAGGGGAAGCGGAGGCAGGTCGCTCTGACATTATTCAACATAGAGTGAGTTCCCCCAACTAAAATAAGCTTCAGAGGAAAGAGTTGCAGACATTAGCAGCTGGAAGTCCTCTGGTGAGTACTAATATGGAGAGATCTGAAGCAATAGAGAGAGGGCACCAACAGTTTTTGATGCAGAGAGTTGATTGCTGCTCCTGCTGAGTCGCTTCAGTCATGTTTGACTCTGTGCGACCCCAGAGACGGCAGCCCACCAGGCTCCCCCGTCCCTGGGATTCTCCAGGCAAGAACACTGGAGTGGGTTGCCATTTCCCTCTCCAATGCATGAAAGTGAAAAGTGAAAGTGAAATCACTCAGTCGTGTCCAACTCTTAGCGACTCCACAGACTGCAGCCTACCAGGCTCCTCTGTCCATGGGATTTTCCAGGCAAGAGTACTGGAGTGAGGTGCCATTGCCTTCTCCGACAGTTGATTACACAAGTATAAATTTCATCCATCAAAACTTTTTTCTTTCAGGGGAAAATATTTCAGCAAATTTCAGTAAATAAATTGACTAATTAAAGTATCTAATTAATTAGTTAAAATTAAATAATTAACTAATTAATGTACAGATATCCTCTAGTAGCTCAGTTGGTAAAGAATCTGCCTGTAGTGCAGGAGACCTGGGTTCAATCCCTGAGTTGGGAAGATCCCTTGGAAAAGGAAATGGCAACATACTCCAGCATTCTTAGAATACTGGACATTTTCCTGAAAAATTTCATGGACAGAGAAGCCTGGCTGTCTAAAGTCCGTGGGATCTCAAGAGTTGAACACAACTTAGTGACTAAACCATCACAGATAATCTATATAAAGTGATAGATAATAGAAAAAAAAATTCAACTCATCTATTTTACTCACTTGCAAAAATATCCATATGTAAGAATGGGTAATAGGAACAGTGAAGCTAAGGAGATTTCTATACAAAATATTGAAGGTATGCTCTGGGTCCTCCTGACTGCATATAGTAAAGTGAGAAAGAAGAGTCAAGAATTGAAGATGGAATTGTTAGTAAAATGACATCAGAACTTGAAGATCTGGAAAATTCTCAGCCTATCCACACTGCAAAAAAAAAAAAAAAAAGAGAAACAGAAAGCTTATTCTTAAGAGAATACTAGGGTGTTGCTCCACAATCATATGAGAAGGAAACGAGTATGAGTATGAAGGACAAATTTAATCAGCCACCATGCAGCAGGTCCCAGAAGAGAAATGAGACTGTAGCAACAGAAACACCTGCCAGAGACTAAATGAAAATGAGAAGCGAGGTGGAATGAAAGCAGTCTGCTGCCAGGAGTTACCCTTCAAGGAAAAGGAAGAGTAACCCCTAAGACAATTCACAGAGCATGAGGGCTGCCGCTCCCTCCACAGGCCCAGGGAGTGAGGCTGCTTGCTTTCTCCTCGGTTTCACAGGGCAGACCCTCACAGAAAAGTGAAGAAGCCCCACTCCACTAAGCTGAAGAGACAGCTGCCTGCCGAACCATGGGGTGACAGTACCACCGCAGCCAGCCTGGAGGCGGGACATCCGGCCGAAGAGACTCCTTCTTGAGTCTTCAGAGCTAATGGAATTTGCCTTGCCAGCCTTTAGAGTTGCTTCAGACCTGTCATCCCTTATTTGTTTTCCCGTAGTTCTTCCTTTTGGAATGGGAATGTCTATCCTCTGCCTGTCTATCATCGTGTTTTAAAAGCACCTAACTTGTCTGGTTTCACAGACTCACAGCTGGAAAAGAATTTTGCCTCAGGATATATTGCATATCGAGTTACACTCAGTCTGATTAAATGATATTTATATGAGACTTTGGACCTTAGACTTTACAGCTGATGCTGGAATTTGTTAAGACTTCAGGGGTGTTAAAATGGGATGAATGTACACTTGTGTGTGAGAAAGACATAAATTTGAAGAGCTCAGCAACAGAGTGTTATGGACTCAATGTTTGTGCCCCGCCTCCAAACTCATACACTGAAGCCCCTATCTCCACTATGATTGTATCTGGAAATATAGCCTAGGAGGTGATGAATAAGGGTTTATCGTAACGGTTCTGCCCTATTTAAATAAACCCTTATCTGAAGAGGAAGAGATACCAGAGCACTCTCTCTTAACCTTGTGAGGACAGAGAGAATGCAAGGAAGAGAGCTCTTACCAGAGGTTGACACGCTGGCCCTTGACATAGGACTTCCGGTCTCTAGAATGGTGAGAAAATAAATTTCTGTTTAAGCCATTTCGTCTAAGGTATGTTGTGACAGTAGCCTGAGCAGATTAAGACAGTTGACTTCATGTCACCACTTACAGTCTAGCAAGGAAGCGCCAGCATGAAGAAAAATAGAACTGAAATATTAATACCAGAGGAACCAAATTCATCTGAAAGTATATGAGTCTCTGAGTCAGATCAAGCCTGTGGGATTGTTGGGTTATATGACCAATACAATTTATATATGTATGTATCACTTGAACAAAATTCAGCTTTGAGTTTAATTTTCTAGAATTTGAAAACAAAAGCTAGCTGGGGATTTAAAAGTCAGTTCTCTTCATAAATGTGAATATGCCAGTACTTTCTGAATTTCTAAAGGTCACATTGTTCTAATGAAGAGTATGCATTAGTACCTCTTTTCTTAAAATCTCAGACTAATATTAAATCAAACTTTTTTTGTGGAGATTCTATTAACTGAATGAAGTTTAAACAACCAATTTGAAAGTAGAAAAGTGGTGTATAACTATTATTATTATCTTAGGATTGCTGTAGCAAAAGAACTGTAGACTGAAGTGAGAAGGGTATTTTTTAAAGAACATTTATTTCTCAAAGTTCTGGAGGCTGGGAAGTCCAAGACCAAGATGCCAGTAGATTCAGTGTCTGATCTGACCCTTCTTCATGGTTTGCAGATGGGCACCTTCTTGCTCTATCCTCACTTGGTTGAGATAGAGATCATCTCTCAGGTGTCTCTTCTTATGAGAACATGGATCTTACTTAGAAGGGCTGTGCTCTCATGACCTAATTATCTCCCAATGTCCTCACTCCAAATACAGTTAAACTGGGAAATGAGCCTTCAACATATGAATTTTGGGGAGACAAACATCATTCCTTAACAATCTCCATATGCTTTAAAGGCTAAAATATTCTGGATAAGTTATTATATATTTCAATCTCTCTCTGTTTCTATAGGCTTCCTTTGTAGCTCAGTTGGTAAAAAATCTGCCTGCAGTGGAGGAGACCTGGGTTCAACCCCTGGGTTGGGAAGATCCTCTGGAGAAGGAAATGGCAACCCATTCCAGTATCCTTGCCTGGAAAAACTCATGGACATTGGAGCCTGGTGGGCTGCAGTCCATGGGGGTCCCAAAGAGTTGGGCATGACTAACGCTTACTTACTATCCTTCTATCCTTATGTCTTTGTCTGTAAATAGCCATATACATTTCATTCTATTTATATCCATCTCTTCTCCTATAAAAGTGAATATATACAAGTAAGCCTTAGAACTGAAATCCCAGACTCTCCTGAGAAAAATGAATAAATCAGAATGTTTTTAGTTATTTTTTCTTCTTTTTTTTTTTTTTTTCTGGATATATTGCCTGGAACCATTTCCTGTGTCACTGTCATTTTGCTCTCCTGAATATCACCTATTTCTTGTTATGCTATGGAACTCTAATCACATGTGGAGTTATTCTTCACATGATTGTACATATTATAAATAATAATAAGTTACTCTTTGTGGAAAGTCTTTAAGACCTGACAGGTTAAAACTTTAATGCAGATCTGTGGGTCTACTGGTACTATTTCGTGGAAGAGTTTGTATGTAAATAAATTTTTCTATCCCTGGAAAAGGAAATGGCAGCCCACTCTGTATTCTTGTCTGGGAAATCCCATGAAAAGAGGAGCTTGGCTGGCTAAAGTCCATGGGGTTGCAAAGAGTCAGTCATGACTTAGCAACTAAAAAACAACATTTTTCTATTACAGTTTCACAAATTTCATCAGGTCTTATTAAAGAGTCTTATCTCAAATCTAGCTAAAATTCTTTCTTCCAATAGCAAAAAGTGGGCTTTCTGATGTGTTACTGGGAGAAAGACAATTGATTGGATAATTCATCCTACACTTAAGAGTATTTGTCCCTTTTTTCCCTTTTAAAGGATAGCCCTGCTTTCTATTTTCTGTTTACTGGTTAAACCACAGAAAAGCCATGAACAAGCCAAAAATTATGGATTTTCATCAAATTCCTGATAAATATATAATTTGCCAGTCATTAAGAGTTAATTGTTTTAAGGAGCATTGAAATGTGGCTTAGAATCCCAAAGGAATTTAGACTATATCCCCTCTCTAAGCAGCTGTCACAGTTTTGCAAAATGCTCATATGACCTCCCCTTAGACTGCATCTGTTTCTTCAGAAGGGTCCTTGGAGCATTTCTTTACCGAGAAGTGGGATTATCGTGTTCAATGCACTTGCTTTTGAATTTATTTTAAGTATGTTTAGGACAAAGGTCAGTGTAAATAGATCATGTGAGGTCGGCCACCTCCTCTGGCCCTAACTAAATTACATAAATTCTTCCTTGAGCCATTCTATTAAACAGTATTATTATATTTATTTAAAAGTGAAATTAGAAAAATCTATAGCCCAGCCCTCCTTTCTAACCCCAGTGTCCCAGTGTAAATATCTATATCAGCATGTTTCTAGGTTTTATTATCTACAGAAAGAAAGGATTTATTAAACCCTACAAATATTATGATCATTGTTTCTGACAAATCTGATATTATTCTGTTGCTCTTTTCAAAATGCTGAAAAGATACATTACTTCACACTGTCCATATTGCTTCCTAAATATTAGTTCTGCCTCATTAATTTCTCAACTAGGTTAATTAATTAAAGGCAGAGAGAATGAGAAATTAACCCTGAATATTCATTGGAAGGACTGATGCTGAAGTTGAAGCTCCATTACTTTGGCCACCTGATGCAAACAGCTGGCTCACTGGAAAAGACTCTGATGCTAGGAAAGATTGAGGCCAGGAAGAGAAGAGGGTGACAGAGGATTTGATGTTTGGATGGCACCACTGATTCAGTGGACATGAGCTAGGGCAAACTCCAGGAGACGGTGAAGGACAGGGAAGCCTGACTGCTGAAGTCCATGGGGTTGTGAAGAGTTCGACATGACTTGGCAATCAAACAACAACAAGAGAGAGAGAGAAAGAATAGTAAAGTGAACCCATGTACTACCTTGCCAGGGTTGCCATAACAAAATATTATAGACTGAGTGTCATAAACAACAAACATTTATATTCTCACAGTTCTGGAGGATATAAGTCCAAGATTAAGGTATCAGCAGAGTTATTTCTTCTGAGGCCTCTCTTCTGGGCTTGTAGATGGCTGTAGATGTGTTCTCACATGGTCTTTCCTTGGGGCAGGCACATCCATGTTATCTATGGGTGTCCAAAATTATTCTTATAAGGACATAAGTCATATGTGATCATTATAATATCTTCATTTTTAATTACTCACCCCTTTACAAAACTTCCAGCTCCAAACACTGTAATGTACTGAGCTTAGGGCTTCAACATACACATTTTAGGGTAACATGTCTCAGCTCTTCATGTACATTATTATATGTCAAGATGCTTTTGTGGATGAAAGGGAAAACTGTTAACAATTCCACAGCAACAATATTGATGAAACAAAACTGTCCAAGGCTAAGAGTCTAATCATTCTTGCGTTTGGAGACTATGAAATTTCTTCACAATCCAGAATTCAAGTTACTCAGTGTACCTCCCTATTGCCTCCATTGTGACTACACAATTTTGTTGATTTAAGCGATCAGGTAGTGAAGAATCCACTTCGTCAGAGAGGCCCAGAACCTCAGAGTTTCTGCCTTTCCCATCATTTTGGGTTGATAGTAGGATGCATAGTGAAGTCGCTCAGTCGTGTCTGACTCTTTGCGACCCGTGGACTGTAGCCCACCAAGCTCCTCCATCCATGGGATTCTCCAGGCAAGGATACTGGAGTGGGTTGCCATTTCCTTCTCCAAGGAATGCATATCAGTTCTCAAAGATTGATCCTAAGGCATTTATTGCTTTTTTTCTTATTACATTCTGAAGTATTCAATGTCTTCCTATGTCATTGGTCCTAAAGGAAGCTGTACTATGTTTAATGACAGCTTCATTTGCAAACTGCTGTTTTGTGTTTTCTATGGAGCNTCCTTCTCCAAGGAATGCATATCAGTTCTCAAAGATTGATCCTAAGGCATTTATTGCTTTTTTTCTTATTACATTCTGAAGTATTCAATGTCTTCCTATGTCATTGGTCCTAAAGGAAGCTGTACTATGTTTAATGACAGCTTCATTTGCAAACTGCTGTTTTGTGTTTTCTATGGAGCTATAAACTATCAAACTTTTGAAAAGGAAAATGTCCAAAATATTTACTTCTGTTTTTTAAGCTGCCACAAGTCCAAATGGGCTTTGAAATATATGGCTTTCCAAATTTTAAAAAGATAAAATCATATTTATATCATATTTTATGCAGCATCAACAGTCTTAGAGTTACTCCAAAAATAAATACACTAACTTTTCTGAAACAAGATGTACATTCACCTTGGGTAAGAAAATTTTTAAAAACTCATGAATACACACATACACACGTATACACATATTTGTGTATGTGTATTTATTCAGTCACTCAGTCATGTGCTACTCTTTGTGACCCTATGGACTTGAGCCTGCCTCGCTCCTCTGTATATGGAATTTTCCAGGCAAGAATACTGGAGCCAGCTGCCATTCTACTCCAGGGGATCTCCCCAACCCAGAGGCTGAACTGACATATCTTGTATCTCCTGCATGGGCAGGTGGATTCTTTACCCCTGTGCCACCTGGGAAACCCCATATATATAGCATATGCCACACACAGAGAGAGATGAATAATGTAGGTCAGTTCAGGTCAAGTTTTGCTACCAGACCAATCTGACACAAGTACAGACTATGTATTACTTGACTGTTCCTCAGAACTCCTGTAAGTTTCTCTCTTAAAGGTCCCAAGTGAAGTAGGACTTAGTTTCTCAAATCTGTGTTTTCCCCTCCTTTTACTTTGTTCACCAATTTCTTCAAAGAAGCTTTCTACACTAGCTACCTGCTCCTCTTTATTTCACTCATTCACTTTTAGTTGCTTCTGTCTATGCTCTCCTTTGCCCAGTCTCTATGGAAGAGCAGGATGTCAGTATCCTGGGGGTGATGATGAGGCTGACTTGAGGATGGGAAACCTATTCCTCAGATTCCAAATATCAGGACTTATTATTGGTTAAAGTCATATATTAGACTAAATATTCTGTGAGGGCTGAGATTCTATTTCTCTTACAATACTGCGTCTCTGGCCTCTTTTATAATGATTAGTACATAATAATGTTGATATGAAACAAACTGACTGCCAGATGTTTATCCAGCAAAGATGCGATGAGCAGAACGTTGCACTTTGGGGTCTGCAACCATGGAGAGCAAAGTGAAACTTTCCAGGGGACGAAGGAAGGAGAATGTTTTTGTAGAAAGGAAAGGAAGTTGGGAGGGCTGTAGTAAAGAAACAGTTTATGGCTTTTCACAGAGTCCTTGGCAGGAAGAGAAGTCTTTCTGCTTCTTCTTAGGTTCTGCTATTAAGACAAGATATGAGAGCTCTGCTTCAGGTCTCCCAAGTCTATTTAATGGAGTTTTCTATTCACTAACATTTTTTTTTTCCTTTTTTAAATATTACAAAGCAAAAAATAAAAAAGAAAACTTGTAAAAGGAAGCAAGTACAGATAGATAAAAGAAGTGATGAAATAATAGAGGAGTCAAATATCTCCAAAGTTTTAAACCTTCTGACTTAACAGACAGAAAAATAATGAAGTGTTCATGGGAAGCTGCTCTATAGTGCAAGGAGCTCAGCTCAGTGTTCTCAGATGACCTAGAGGTCATCTGAAGGGGATGGGAAGGAGGTCTGAGAGGGAAGAGATATGCTATACATGGATTATTTGCTTCATTGTACAGCAGAAACTGACACAACATTGTAAGGCAACTCTACTTCAATTTAAAAAAAAAAGTGTGCAAGAAAGAATGATAAGTGCATTTATATATATTACATTTGAAATTGTGGCAGAAAATGTACAAAGACAAATGTATTCATTTCCTATGGCTGACATAACAAATTACCACCAACTTGGTGACTTAAAATAACAGAAAGTAATTTTCTCATGCTTCTGGAGGCCAGAAGTCCTAAATCAAGTTGGTGGGTTTGTGCTTTCTCCATGGGTTTTAATGGAGAATTGCCTCACCTTTTCGTGGCCTCTGGTGGCTCAGGCATTCCTTAGCTTGTGGCTGCTTAACTTCAATATCTGCCCACATCTTTTCATTCCATTTCATTCCATCTCATTTTCATTCCACACCTTCTCCTCCATTTGTCTCTCTTCTGCTTGTCTCTCAAAAGGAAACTTGTCACTGAGTTTAGGGTCAGACCTGATAATCCAAGGTATTTGTCAATTCTATATCTTTAACCATATCTACAAAAACACTTTTTCCAAGTAAGGTCATATTTATAGATTCTGGGTTTTAGGACGTGGACGTAACTTTGGTGGGGGAGTAGGGTGAGGTCATTATTCAGTCCACTATTATTTGTCCAATGGGTATTTAGATCTAAAATTTAAGTAATTATTCAGGAATTGGACTATCAATTTTGGGTTTATGTGCATATGATTATTAGTTTTCATCCTCTAAATATTAAAATGCAGAATTAACATTTATTTCNGGAGTAGGGTGAGGTCATTATTCAGTCCACTATTATTTGTCCAATGGGTATTTAGATCTAAAATTTAAGTAATTATTCAGGAATTGGACTATCAATTTTGGGTTTATGTGCATATGATTATTAGTTTTCATCCTCTAAATATTAAAATGCAGAATTAACATTTATTTTTAAAGTCCTCCATAATAAAACCAAATGATGACCAAAGACAAGTATGTATCCAGATTTAGTCCATACATTTAGTCCAAGTCTTAATTTATTGGATTACTTTTAGCACAGTATCATGGATTCTAGACCTAATATAGTACCCTGATGGTCTGAACACTTGAGGCAGTCACTTGGGAAAATAAAATCTAAGAATCTTTAGGAATTTGTCACCAATAGATTTGGCAAACTCTTCTAGCAACCAACTGAGTAATAAAATCATGGTATATCATTACAGCAAAAGATATGTTGGATATAAACATAAATTTTCAGGCAAACAAGCCTGAGTTTGAATCCAGGCTCCAAGGTTTATCACCTTTCATATCTCAACAAGTCATTAAATACACTGAGTTCTCTTCTATCAAACTGTAATACTCATATCTCATGAGATTTTTATACAGTTTAAATGATTAAGATACCTTAGCATACACTTTTGCATCTTGTATATATTCAGTTTTCCATGAGAATTCTAATAGCTATATAAATTGGACATAAACAAAATGAACAAAATATGTGAGTGCAACCTATAAAAGAAAAATGCACAGTAAGTAGATGTGATTTTTAAGTCTTCAACAAAATTGTGAATGAAATGAAATGGGTTTTTGATGCCCTAATTAAAAAATCCCACCTTACGTCACATTTCTTCTGCTCTCAGGCTTTCTCTAGTCCAGTCTACCAAATCAAACTCCAACTAGTTATCATAAATCCAGGTTAAGGTATACTAGTACAATTTATAAAAAAATTAACAAAGAGGTTTAGAAAGAGTAATTCTAAAATTTAAAAAATGCAAATTAAATGAAATTAATTACTAATAAGGACATGTGGGTTTAATAATTTCAAAGATAGTGACATTTTACATAACCTATTACCTATCCACTTTTAGGTATAATATAAATGTCCATAAAAACTTCTTGGTCACTGGCAGAATCTAAAATTGCCAGTTGAAGAGAATGAATGAAAAAAATAATCTATCAAAGAATATTTGATAGCTCACTAAATCTCTGCAGGATACAGAGTCAAATACAACACTTACACAGCCAGGAGCAATGTTCAAACCATCCATAAATGGCTATAGCTAAATTACCAGTAATCATGTTCCTTAATATGGATGCTATGCATCTCCCAGTACTCTTAGACCACCACCACCATTGTGTCTGAAAGTTTAGAGTCTCCTAGAATTTCTAGAAGAAAATTTCTGTACATCATTTCCTTCTTACATTGTTCTTCTGGAAAACAAGCTAGTGTAGATGTATGAGGGCCTAAGTCACATGTCTACACATGGTCACAAGGAAGATTGAGAGAACAGAACTCGTAAATATTGGGTTTGTGGAAAAATCCAAATGAACCTTTAAGCCAACCCAATATAAATGAATGCAATTAAAATGCGAGTTGTTCTCTGTTTGCTATCTCCAAATATAGACAGAGTTTGCTAAATAAAAGCTGAAAAGGGACTGAATTGTCAAAAAATTTACTTTCCTATCATTAGTATTAACTAAAAACGGGAAGTGAAAATATTTTATGATTAAGTAAGTTAAAAAACAAACAAAAAAACTTTATTGCCTCTAACTATATTATCTATCTTTTAAGAATTTTATTGTAACAAAAAGACATTTTTTTAGATTCTATATTTTACCCTTAGTAAAAAAAAAAATTATGTATTTAAGTAATAAAATCAAAATGAACTTAGGGATATATTTTACCCTCAAGCTTCTGTGTAAGTTATCAAGTGCTAATAGTAGCCTGCTCAAATAAACATATACATCTGAAAAATCAATGATCTGATGCTGAAAAAAAAGTCTGTTTATATTACCTAATAACTTTACCATGCCTCATAGTTACTTATTACAATTTTGATTATTTACTTGTCAGTGGAAGAGTCGTTATCTATTAAGATTACTATAAACAGCTTCAGGGCTTCTATTAAGAGCACTTAAATGGAGTATCCATTATACATTAGTGGAAATAATTTATCTAACAGGCATCATCCAAGTGTCTTTTAGGGTAAATTTCTTCCAGATTAATTTAAACTAACTTTTAAAACTCCCTTTTAATTTTTTTTTTCTGAATTGTGTTACAATCTGATTTCTATCATGTTCCCTTCCTAATGAAATATATAATAATTGACACTATCCTGTATCAGAACTGAAGCCTATGCCCCCACAGAATTTCTTGGAAGTCTCTAAAAACTGAACAATATCCTCCAGCAGCATAGTTGTAGAACATGCATTTATTAAAAAAAAAAAATAACATAAAATGGAAAAATGGTAATTAATAGAGTATACTGCTGTTAAGTCGCTTCAGTCGTGTCTGACTTTGTGCAACCCCATAGAAGGCAGCCCACCAGGCTCCCTTGTCCCTAAGAAATGTCAAAGCATATAATAAATGAATATTCAGTCTTATACTTTAATGTGCTAAAATAAAGCCATAGATACTTATGATGACAGTTTCGAAAGTTTTAATATTAAATGCTGTGTCTCTCTACTCAAATAATTAGGAGAAAAATATATGCACATAGCTTGGTACAAGTTTATATTCTTTGGACATTTTCCAGGCAGTTTTCCATTTGTACTAATAATCTGCCTGACATTAACATACACTTTGAGCAGCAAATTTTTACAAGCCATTGGTAATTAAACAGGAATCATTCTTTGTGATATGGGACTCTGAATGTGTTTAAGATGCAAGGGAAAGCCTTTCATTAACTCCTTATAAATTTATGATGTGACAAGATATTGTCTGTTTCATTTTCGCAGGAGACCTCCCAGAGACATGAGAGGCTCAGCTCGAGCTGTTAGTTACCTTTCAGGGGTAGCAGAGCTACTGGAGAGTTGAATGGAATCTGCAGTTATCATGCTGCACATAAGAACAACGGCATAAAATATTAATCACTCCAGCTCCGCATGTGAAATGTTACAAAAGAGAAAGTCAAAGAGTAAAGGGGAAAAAAATCACTTCAGGGTGCCATATATTAGCATCAACAAACCACTAGTAACGGCTAAAGCAAAATGTGGTGGCCTGAGTCCCACATGCTAATAATTTTCAAACTTTTGTCATGGTTAAATAATGACCTAGCCACAGTGGGATGCCCTGCTATAAAAGGACGGGGCTCTGTCCTAATGAAAACAGCCCTGGTGCCAATATGACAATTGAAACGATTCATCAGAAATGATGTGAAATGCTAAGCTGAGAACAGTGCCTTCCTAAAGCTGATATGGAAGAGAGCACTTTTCTTTGACTGTAATAAAAATGCTAGCTATTACCATTTTTAATAAATTTATCTCATGTAATCCACTTAACAAGCCAAAAAGGTTGGTATTAGTATCCCCGATTTTGAGTTGAATAAACTTGCCAGTTTGTGAGTATTCTAGAATTCAAAACCAGGTTTATCCAATTCTAATCCATAAGATTTTAGCCACTTAATAGAAGATTTAGCTACACCTCCCTTTTCTCTTCAAGGAAGTTTAATATCATTTTGGCATTATGAAAATTATGACTGCTTTATTTAAATGCAGTGTATATACTGAATATTATTACAAAGGGCGCACAAGCCATTCTGAAGGGATGAGTAGTTAAATTATCTTCCAACACTGTTACACAATAACAATGTACAGAAGTAAAAGAAAAATCTATAGATTTTTAATAAAATTTAAACTTGGTTTAAAAATCAATTTGTTAGCATCACATATGTGTATATATATTTATTTAAATATACGTTATATATTTTAAATATATATTGCATTACATATTTTTAGGTTCCAAAATATTTATATGTAAAACTTTCTAATGTGAGACAATGACCTTAAAATGAGAGAAAAACATTTAAGTCAATAATCAGTCTACAAAATATATTGAAAATATATACCTGTTCAGAGCTGCCATCCTAACCTTTGCATGAAGTTGCAAAGAGTAAATAGAATATCAAAGATGCCTTAATAGGTATGTGAATGTAAACAAAAGTGAACGGAAGTTGGAAAGATAAGAGGATATAGGGAGGTAAAGAGAAAGGATGTTACTGGGAGTGCTTAAGAATCATGGTGCCTGACAGAGGACGGGCTTGCTTTAGCAAGGCTTAATGGAATAAGGAAGAAGAGTTCCTTCAGGTCACAAACCTATCAAACCTGAAACTCCCTTACTGAAGTTTAAGCATTCTCTCTTCTGAGAATAAAGGCTGCTAGATTGTTGACTCAATCTACTTAGATCCCCCAGAAAAAAAGATCTTTAACTAAAAGATTTCTTTATCAAGTCAGAGGTTATGTTTGGATGAATTGAAACAAATATTGTTTGACTTAATAGGAATTAAGAAAAGAGATCAAGAGTTCTACAAATCAATCAAATAGTATTTAACTGGCCAAAGCATATCTATTAGTATGATAACAATAAGATAACTCAGACTTACTAAGTATTTGCTATTTGAAAAGCACTCTTCTAAGTGCTTTACCAGAATTAGTTTATTTAAATATTAGTATAATTTTATAAGGGTAAATAATCTGCCTAAGGTCAAAATGTCACTGTAGAGAAATTACCAACATTCAAGTTCAAGCAGTCTAAACTTTATTGTACTTAGACTGTATTTTAATCATTGTACTCTAGCCTTCCTTAGCAATGATCTTTCATAATTAGGAGTATTTTCTTCTTGCAAGCTACTTTACCATCTGTAAATAAGGCAGAATGATAACCCATAAGTATATCCAGGTATCTTAAAAATAAAATAATTATAATACCTTGATATTGTCAGAAGCAAGAATGGGTTCGGAGAAATAGTGTTTGTAAATAAGAGATACAATTAGGATACAGTCTGAGGTTGTTGGCCTGAAATCATGACTGAGTGAAACAAAGAGAAAACTCTATGTTTATGAAAAGGAATGCATTCCTTTGTAATTGTTGGATATTAATTCAAATTTGGTGAGAAGGTATCAAGGAAAGGGAAGGGTTTCTGTAATGAGACAGAAATGCCTATCAATATAATGGTATATATGTGAGTTACTATTGAAGGAAAATTCCATTTTGACTCAGTGAGACACTGTTTATGAAGTTAGGAAAAATTATGGCTCTAAGAGGAAAGCTAAGATTCAATGAACACACTTTTAATAGAGTGATTTTTGAATAGGAAGTCATAGTAAATTGTTTCAAGGAAAAAAAAATCCTATGTTAAGAGTTCTAGAATTTAAAGTGTTGAACTCTCAGTTGGTATTTGTTTGTATTCTACAACATGAAAAGTTGAATTTTAGGGTGGGGGGTTCAAGATTGGGAACTCATGTACACCTGAGATGAAAAAATAAAAATAAAAATTTAAAAAAAAAAAAAAGAAAAGTTGAATTTTAAATTTAGTTTGTGCTTTCCTTATTGATATCAAAATGTACTTTATATAAACTCAAGTATAAGATTCAAACCATACGAAACTGCCTATGTTCAACTAATTTGTTCTGCAAAAAGTGGGAATTTCCTATATTTCAATTTAATGTGTCACAATGTGATTGTCACACATTGTAATAGAGGAACATTTGAACATATGAATTAGATTCAATAAGAATATGTATGACTTGGTTTTCCTGATTTCTTGATTATAAGCTAATTTCCAAAAAAAAAAGACTAATAGTTAAACTATGAGGTTATAGACTCACCATGTTAGAATTATTTTAGCTTTTGGCACCAGTAAGCCCTGTGTTTGTTGATTTAACCATAATAGAACTTTACTTCTTGATACAGTGTGTGCAGGGAGTTTTCCTTGGTTTATGGGTAGTTTTCCGCCACTTAATATTCATAGATTCAGACAACTTCGTCTTTGATTCTGCTACCACCGTGCCCTCATTATCAGTGGGGCACCTCACAGCAGAAGAGTACAAAGATTATAGTATGAAACACTTTTCAGAAACACTGTCTTGGACATGATCCACATCACAGTGTTCATATTCTATTCATGAGAACGCGGCACAAAATTTGGTTTGATCCCTGGGGTGTGAAGATGTCCTGGAGGAGGAAATGGCAATCCATTCCACTATTCTTGCCTGGAAAGTCTCATGGATAGAGGAGCCTGGCAGGCTACAGTCCATGGGGTCTCAAAGAGTTGGGCACAACTGCGCACACTTGCAGGCATTGAGCCACATTTAAATGCTAAGGAACCTGGGATATGCAATCCAGCTGAGTGCCTTGGAAGAGAAATTAGACCTTTGAGAGGTTAACAGGGCCAGCCACATCACAATATAGAAACATGTTTATTTAACTTATGTGTAAAGTACATGATGCAAAATTTGGGGTTGGATGAAGGAAAAGCTGGAAACAAGATTGCCAAGAGACATACCAATAACCTGAGATATTCAGATGACACTACCCTAATGGCAAAAAGTGAAGAGGAACTGAAGAGCCTCTTGATGAAAGTGAAAGAGGAGAGTGAAAAACCTGACTTAAAACTCAAAATTCAAAAAATGAAGATCATGTCATCCAGTCCCATCACTTCATGGCAAATAGGTAGGGAAACAATAGAAACAGTGACAGAGTATTATTTGGGGCTCCAGAATCACTGCAGATAGTGACTGCAGTCATGAAATTAAGAGATGCTTGCTCCGAAAAGCTACAGCCAACCTAGACAGCATATTAAAAAGCAGAAACATTACTTTGCTGACAAGGGTCTGTCTAGTCAAAGCTATGTATTTTCAGTAGTCATGTATGCATGTGAGAGTTGGACCATAAAGAAGACTGAGCACCGAAGAACTGATGCTTTTGAACTGTGGTGTTGGAGAAGACACTTGAGAGTCCCTTGGACTGCAAGATCAAACCAGTCAATCCTAAAGGAAACCAGTCCTGAATGCTCATTGAAAGGACATATGCTGAAGCTGAAACACCAATACTTTGGCCACCTGATGTGATGAACTGACTCATTTGAAAAGACCCTGAGGCTAGGAAAGATTGAATGCAGGAGAAGAAGGGGATGACAGTGGATGAGATGGTTGGATGGCATCACCAACTCGATAGATCACCAACTCAAGCTCCAGGAGTTAGTGATGGACAGGGAAGCCTGGCGTGCTGCAGTCCATGGGGTCACAAAGAGCTGGACATGACTGAGTGACTGGACTGAACTGAACAGGACCTGTCCATCACAATACAGAAGCATTAAATATTTTCTCTCTAATGTGGAAGATCTTTCTTAAAGCATTTCTAAAAGCTATAAAAATTTTTTTACTGAGAATTATTTGATGTTTCTCATTCACTCTGTAGTTTTATCTAACTCTTAATTCATTAATGCATCTAATTATCTTTTTAACAGCACATGTAATGGAGAATTATTGCCACTATCTTTCTCTCTGAATTTCGTTGGCCAAATTGTGATTTGTAAACACTTTTAAAATTTGACATGCAAATATGAAATCCATACCTTTTCCTTTATAAAAAAGTGAATTTGAGAACATATATCCAATCCAGTACTTTTGAAATATTGTTGTTAGTTATTTTAAATCATCATTTAATAATAAGCAGATTCAGGTTCTTAATAGAATATGTAACATTTAGTAGTCTACTTAATTTAAAGGGCAAACTAAAAGTGAAGTCACTCAGTTGTGTCCAACTCTTTGCAACCCCATGGACTGTAGCCTACCAGGGTCCTCCGTCCATGGGATTTTCCAGGCAATAGTACGCGAGTGGATTGCCATTTCCTTCTCCAGGGGATCTTTTCAACTCAGGGATTGAACCCAGGTCTCCTGCATTGTAGACAGACGCTTTACCATCTGAGCCACCAAGAAAGTTCCAAACTAAAAACAGCAAATTATAAAATTTGATGATAGAATGTCATTCAACAGAAAAGACTGCATATGTGTAGCCACTATCTGTAAATCACAAATTCTTTTTAGCTCTCACTCTGTCTTCCTATTCTACTTTGAAGTGTGAAAACATCATCCTTGTTTAGTACACTAACAGTTCTGAATTTTTGTTTCTTAATTTCCATTTTCCATTTACCCAGCTTTTCAAATTAGTCTAAATGTTTTAATCTCCATGTTAGGGAAAATGTTGACTGAAACCACCCACCCTGGCTAGGCACCATAGTAACCATCTGCATGTGTTATTTTACAACAGGAGGTCATTATAGGGAGCATAGAACTAACAAGTTAACACCAACCAGAAGAATTCAGAAAAAGTCAAAAGAAGACGCCACATGTCCTACCAACCTTCCAGAATCCTCCTCGCTGGAATCCATCTTGACTGATCAATGTATATGCCACCAGAAAGGACCCTAAGTCAGAATGACAGGATAGAGACAACCCAGAAACTAGCCCAATCACCATAAACCCTGAGAATTTGAGCCGCATGGTAGAGCAGTCCTGCTGTTTCCCTTACTCTCCAGCTCTTGACCCAGGTTCCCCTTCTCAATTAATTTTCTTGCTTTGTCAACACATGTGTTTCCTCTAGCAATTCATTGTTGAGTATTAGACAAGAGCCCACTCTCAGGCCCAAGAAAGAGTCCCCATTCCTGCAACATTCAGACAACACTCATAAAACAAATTATTCATTTTTTTTTTGAATTTAACAAAATTTTGTTTTGTTACTTGTTTTCTAAATTATATATATTTACATATTATGTATTTCATATCTATTCATCTTTACATGTTCATATGTATATTCTTTTGTTTAGGTCAATTCCTTTTCTTCTGTCCAGTACATTTTTTGTTGTTATTTTTGCTCTTTTTTGTTTTTATTTTTGTTTTCTTTTTCTTTCACTAAAGTCATTTATTTTAACCTCTTGTGGTTAGGTTCTTTCTCCTCTACTCATCTACCCTCTGTTTTCAACATTTAATGGGGAAGAACAGATAAATAGCAGATAACATTACTATTTACACACAGCATCTGATACACCTTAACTGTTACTTTTTCTGGTACATTAGCACTTACCTTTCCCTCTTTGGTCTTCGTGGAGAAAAATTAGCAATCAGGAAAGTAGGTAGCTAAAGGAAGAGCAAAGAAATTATGGAACTCCAAAAACTCATTGATAATCCATAAATCCTATTCCATACTGTGGGTGTTTTGGAGGTAGAAGCAAAATTTTTTTTTCTTGTGAATGCAGCATGTTGATTACTACTTAGTAAGCAGCATAATAAATATATATTGGATAAAGAAATGAACAATTTGACTCTGGATAATTAATATTTAACTGATAACAAAATACTGGAAAGGAACTCCTGTAGAAACACTTTATCTGATTTTAATCTCTTTTGTCAGAGATAACAAAATATAGTGTATAAAGACATTTATTTTTTACGTTTAAAAAGTTATTGCAATAAACATTTTAGATGCTATAAGAGGCTAGATATTTGATTTAATTAATTTTATAAATGCAACTTACTTAGCTAGAATATACAGGTATGATTTTGCTAGAAGGTACTAACTTTGCATACTTACTTTAAAAATCCTTTTTAATCCAATAGCACTTTCCATAAGTATATAAATTAAGCCAGCCATTGTTCATATTTTGAGGAAAAGGAAAAAATATATTTTTCAGAGTTTTAATAATTATAGTTAAAGCCTATTGCCAATTAGAATTTAAGCACACAAAATAGTCACCCAAGACATCAAAATATTGATCTTTATAAAAAGAAACATAGCTAGGTCATGGTTATGGAAATATGTGTGTGTGTGTGCGTGTGTGCATGCATGTGTGTGTGTGAGTGCACGCGTGCTTTATTTGGTTTCTATCTTTAAGTCTTTTTAATTTAGTCATTCTCTTATTATGATATTGGTTCTTCTACATCCTAACTATGCCTCTAATTTTCTTCAGATGTGTTTAGCACTCTGTCACACTGAGAACTCTTCATAAATAAATGAAAATATAAGAAAGATCTTCTTGAATAGAGTTACATGAATTAAATACTCTCATTAAGAACTCATCATTAGTAAGAAAGTTTCTCCTGTTTCTTGTCACTTGAAAGAATTTCTTTCTCTTTGATGATCTTCATCAATCTCTAATCAATAACAGAATTGAAGGTTACTTTCTACATAAATGATAACCATCCTGTGAGGAAATAATTAGTATTCAGTCAAAATATATAATAAAGTAAGGAAAGAATGTTCACATACATTATTATAGTATAATGCTTATGCATAAATACATATTGCCGGAAGCCAGCGTGAGGAATCCCACCCATGACAAGGTCACGTGGCAGGAGATTTTGATGGACAAGGACGAGTCAAATCTCAGGTTTTCCCCCTGGCATTTCCTGAGCATGTACCCCCCCACAATAAGAATCTGCCTGCATTTCCACTCTTCTGACATTCTCTGGAAAAAGTCAACTAAGGGCTTTAGTCTTCTGCATTTGATAGAGTGTTTCAATCCAAAAACCCCTCTGATGGCTTTCTAGCCTGCCTGCAAGACTCATAGCTGCGCATGTGATTGTTTAAGGCCTCCTAAATGCGGAGGCACAGGAAGCTTAAAACATCCTAGGAATGTAGACGCTTCCGAGGAGTCAAAATCATTAGAATAGGACTGATTAAAGGTTTAGGAGTCAAAATCATTAGAATAGGACTGATTAAAGATTTCATTTGTTGAGCCAATACTTGCTGCCAAATTTNGAAAGATCTTCTTGAATAGAGTTACATGAATTAAATACTCTCATTAAGAACTCATCATTAGTAAGAAAGTTTCTCCTGTTTCTTGTCACTTGAAAGAATTTCTTTCTCTTTGATGATCTTCATCAATCTCTAATCAATAACAGAATTGAAGGTTACTTTCTACATAAATGATAACCATCCTGTGAGGAAATAATTAGTATTCAGTCAAAATATATAATAAAGTAAGGAAAGAATGTTCACATACATTATTATAGTATAATGCTTATGCATAAATACATATTGCCGGAAGCCAGCGTGAGGAATCCCACCCATGACAAGGTCACGTGGCAGGAGATTTTGATGGACAAGGACGAGTCAAATCTCAGGTTTTCCCCCTGGCATTTCCTGAGCATGTACCCCCCCACAATAAGAATCTGCCTGCATTTCCACTCTTCTGACATTCTCTGGAAAAAGTCAACTAAGGGCTTTAGTCTTCTGCATTTGATAGAGTGTTTCAATCCAAAAACCCCTCTGATGGCTTTCTAGCCTGCCTGCAAGACTCATAGCTGCGCATGTGATTGTTTAAGGCCTCCTAAATGCGGAGGCACAGGAAGCTTAAAACATCCTAGGAATGTAGACGCTTCCGAGGAGTCAAAATCATTAGAATAGGACTGATTAAAGGTTTAGGAGTCAAAATCATTAGAATAGGACTGATTAAAGATTTCATTTGTTGAGCCAATACTTGCTGCCAAATTTTCATATCTTTTAATTGATATATAGAAAAACAGGTAGTAGACCTGGTATTAGCAATATTAGATCTTTTAGTTAAGTACTTTCTTTGTTACAACCCACTGTACCTTTGTTCTATAGGAATGTAACTTCATTTAGTATTTTGAGGGTAATGCAGAGTAAAGAAAAAACACTTCTAGAGAAAAGGAATTTTCTGGTTGATAGACAACTGTCCAGGAAGAGAGCCATAAAAATGTTAACAGGCCTCTTGGCCAGAAGATAATGTAAACCACCTGAGACCCTTTGTATACGGGAGGGTATGCAAAAAGAAAGCCTGATCTCAATGAGGGTCAGGACTGCCACCCCTGCATAGCTCTGCATATTCCATTATGCACAACTTGGGTATATGAGCTGATTTTGAAAAATAGTTTTCGGAGTCTTGCATTTGGAGTCTTACACCAATGCTGGGCTTCCCCCGTGTCTCTTCTTCACTCTAATTTCAGCCTGAATTCCCATCTAGAGTGTGGAGGCTCGCCATGTCTACTTACTTGTCCCGGCTGCGGCTGCTAAGATCCGTAAGAGAGAGAGCCCAGGGCAGGGCACTCTCTGATATTCAAATGGACGCCAGTGGCCCAACATAGATAGTGCAAGCTCCTTGTCTGGAACTTTATTGGCTTTCCATGTAAACCAAGTTATTCAGCCTCTTTTCTCCATCTTAATTTTCCTACTATACTATTATTTCCTAATCTAAATCTTATATTTGTAAATAAATAAGTTTTTTCCTCACCTATCCATCTCCCCTTTGAATCACCATGGATCTACCAGGGCTGGACCCCGGCAACATATATACAAGAGAATGTACATTTTAAATGCTCTCAACATTAACTTATTCCTTCTTCACCTCCAAATCAATCTTTTTGAATTCTTTTAAATATTCTTGTGTTCAAATCCCATGTTCTTTGAATTAGTTTAAAATATCTTACCCATAGATAATACTCAGCATATGAAGACAAGTTGTTTTGTGGGATATATGTATCACTTTGTTAAGATACATTCCTTATTTTCTCTCCTTGTGCTTTTTTGTGTTTGTTTGTTTAGTTTTACTATTCATCCTAACAAAGAACAGTCTGCTAGTGAAAAGAATCTTGCCATTTTTGTAGAATTTAATTTCACAACTGAACATAAGTCTTTTTTTGCTGCAAGCAGGTGAATGGCTAGAATTTTTTTTCAGTAGATAAATGAACTATATCAGATGCACAAAGCATTTAGTCCTGCCTCAGCAGATTGGGATTTTTCTTTCTTTTCTATTACTGTGTATGGAATATAGATAAGGATGGCTATAATAGGCCCTGGTCAAAAATTCAACATGGTTGCCAAAAACACATGTCTGTCCAACACACAAGGGAAATGATAGCCTTTATCTTTAAGCTCCAAAAATTGCCAGTGCTTTATTAAAATCTTATTTCATCCTTATTCAATTATAGCTGCATTTTTTTTTTTTAATAATGAACTACATACCCTCTACCCAGCAATTACTCTTATTTCACAGGGTTCTCAGCCCTAATTTGATCTAGCCAAAGGATGGTTGTAAGGTTTTATTTGATTTGGCTTTGGCTTGTTTTCTTCTGTAAAAGAGATTAAACAATATGCTTCCAAAGCTTGATTTAATTATTTGTGAAACGCAGTCTCTCCAGTTAATGATAATCTTGGAAGGAGATTTATAGTTTTGGGCCAGGCTATAAATATGTTTTTCCTCCACAATTCTTTGAGAAAGGTGCTTCCAGTTCTGGACTGTAGATACTTGAAATTGAAATGGAACAATTTTTGCCACAGGATTTGCAACCAAAGGCAAAAATCTAGAAGCTAAATTAGAAAGAAAAAAAAAAATGCACTACTTATATAATGTGGGTAGATAATTCATACTCATTATGAATTAATATGCAAATTTAAAGTATAAATGTAGGCATGCTACAATTAAATTTGCAAAATAAGCAAAAGAAGACTAACATTTAAACTATTAATTATAAATAATAATAATAAAATAAAAATTTTAAACAGTTACTATGGGATAGGCACTGTCCTCTGTTGCATTTAATTGCTCAGGCATTCCTGACTCTTCATGATTCTTTTAGACTGTAGCCCACTAGGCTACTCTGTCCATGGGACTTTTTAGGCAAGAATACTGGAGTGAGTTGCCATTTCCTCCTCTAGGGTTTCTTTCTGACCCAGAGATTGAACACGTGTCTCCATTCTCTCCTGCTTTGCAGGCAGCTTATTTACCTGCTGAGCCACTGGGGAAGCTCTTACTCTTTTTAAATCAAGAGAGCAGAATGACTAGAGAAACTTTTGAGCAATATATCCTCTATCCATATTTAATTCATTTAATCTCAAAAGCAACTTTATGAAGTAGATACAGTGATTATATTCATGAGAGTTTAAGTAACAGGGTTAAAGTCTTCGCTTTCATGAACTTAAACTAGGTAGTTTGAGTTAATTTAACTTTTAGCCACATCTAAAATGTTTCCACACTGAATCTAATGTAAGTGAACTTGTTTAAATTATAATTGGCTAACAATCAATGCAGACAATGTTAGGAGATGTCAATTTGACCTAGTAAACTTGTAGAGGTGTAGGGCTTTCTTTGGGCCACAGATCCTGTCTTTTTCAGCTAAACATATATCTTTGGGGAGAATACAGAGTCACTAGTACTAAGAACAGAGCCAACCCATTCAGAGGAGGTCTGTGGATATACCTACCACATTTCAACTTTCTTTTCTATCTGGTACTAGCCTAGATATTGGTGTGTATGGAAACAATGTGAGGTTATTGATATCCACATAACACTAGAAATATTTGATAATAACCATAATTCAGTGCAGTCGCTCAGTCATGTCTGACTCTTTGCAACCCCATGAATCTCAGCACACCAGGCCTCCCTGTCCATCACCAACTCCCAGAGTCCACCCAAACCCATGTCCATTGAGTCAGTGATGCCATCCAACCATCTCATCCTCTGTCGTCCTCTTCTCCTCCTGCCTTCAATCTTTCCCAGCATCAGGGTCTTTTCCAATGAGCCACATCTTCGCATCAGGTGGTCAAAGAATTGGAGTTTCAGTTTCAACATCAGTCTTTCCAATGAACACCCAAGACTAATCTGATTTAGGATGGACTGGGTGGATCTTCTTGCAGTCCAAGGGACTCTCAAGAGTCTTCTCCAACACCACAGTTCAAAAGCATCAATTCTTGGCACTCTGCTTTCTTTATAGTCGAACTCTCATATCCATACATGATACTGGAAAAAACATAGCCTTGACTAGACAGACCTTTGTGGACAAAGTAATGTCTCTGCTTTTTAATATGTTGTTCAAGTTGGTCATAACTTTCTTTCCAACAGTAAGTGTCTTTTAATTTCATGGCTGCAGTCACAATCTGCAGTGATTTTAGAGCCCCCCAAGATAAAGTCAGCCACTGTGATGGGACCAGATGCCATGATCTTCGTTTTCTGAATGTTGAACTTTAAGCCAACTTTTCACTCTTCTATTTTACTTTCATCAAGAGGCTCTTTAGTTCTTCTTCACTTTCTGCCATAATGGTGGTGCCATCTGCATATCTGAGGTTATTGATATTTCTCCCAGCAATCTTGAGTCCAGCTTGTGATTCCTCCAGCCCAGCATTTCTCATGATGTACTCTGCATAGAAGTTAAATATGCAGGGTGACAATATACAGCCTTGACGTACTCCTTTCCTATTTGGAACCAGTCTATTGTTCCATGTCCAGTTCTAACTGTTGCTTCCTGACCTGCATACAAGTTTCTCAAGAGGCAGGTCAGATGGTCTGTATTCCCATCTCTTTCAGAATTTTCCACAGTTTATTGTGTCCCACACAGTCAAAGGCTTTGATGTAGTCAATAAAGCAGAAATAGATGTTTTCTGAACGTCTCTTGCTTTTTCAATGATCCAGAGGATATTGGCAATTTGATCACTGGTTCCTCCACCTTTTCTAAAACCATCTTGAGTAACTGGAAGTTCATGGTTCACATATTGCTGAAGCCTGGCTTGGAGAATTTTGAGCATTACTTTACAAGCATGTGAGATGAGTGCAGTTGTGCAGTAGTTTGAGCATTCTTTGGCATTGCCTTTCTTTGGGATTGGAATTAAAACTGACCTTTTCCAGTCCCCTAGCCACTGCTGAGTTTTCCAAATTTGCTGAAATATTGAGTGCAGCACTTTTACAACATCATCTTTCAGCATTTGAAATAGCTCAACTGGAATTCCATTATCTCCTCTAGCTTTGTTCATAGTGATGCTTCCTAAGGCCCACTTGACTTCACATTCCAAGATGTCTCACTCTACATGAGTATGAGTTATCACACCATCATGATTACTGGGTCATGAAGATGTTTTTTGTACAGTTCTTCTGTGTAGTCTTGCTACCTCTTCTTAATATCTTCTGTTTCTGTTAGATCCATATCATTTCTGTCTTTTATGGAGCTCATCTTTGCATGAAGTGTTCCCTTTATATCTCTAATTTTCTTGAAGTGATCTCTAATCTTTCCCATTCTATTGTTTTTCCCTATTTTTTTGCACTGATCACTGAGGAAGGCTTTCTTATCTCTCCTTGCTATTCTTTGGAACTCTGCATTAAAATAAGTATATCTTTCCTTTTCTCCTTTGCTTTTCAGTTCTTTTTTGTTCACAGCTATTTGTAAGGCCTTCTCAGACAGCCATTTTACTTTTTTGCATTTCTTTTTCTTGGGGATGGTCTTGATTTCTGTCTCCTGTACAATATCATGAACTTCTCAGGTCGTGAACACCCCAGGTTGGTAGATATCCAATATGCTACTGGAGATCAGTGCAGAAATAACTACAAAAAGAATGAAGAGATAGAGCCAAAGCAAAAACAAGACCCAATTGTGGATAGGACTGTGATAGAAGCAAGTTCCGATGTTGTAAAGAGCAATATTGCATCAGTTCAGTTCAATTCAGTCGCTCAGTCATGTCCAACTCTTTGCGATCCCATGAACCACAGCACACCAGGCCTCTCTGTCCATCACCAACTTCTGGAGTTCACTCAGACTCACGCCCATCGAGTCAGTGATTCCATCCAGCCGTCTCTTCCTCTGTCGTCCCCTTCTCCTCCTGCCCCCAATCCCTCCCAGCATCAGAGTCTTTTCCAGTGAGTCAACTCTTTGCATGAGGTGGCCAAAGTACTGGAGCTTCAGCTAGGAACCTGGAATGTTGGGTCCATGAGTCAAGGCAAAATGGAAGTGGTCAAACAGTAGATGACAAGAGTAAACATTGACATTCTAGTAATCAGTGAAGTAAAATGGAATGGAATGGGTGAATTTAACTCAGATGACCATTATATCTACTACTGTGGAAAGGAATGCCTTGGAAGAAATGGAGTAGCCATCATAGTCAAGAAAAGAATCTGAAATGCAATACTTGGATGCAGTCTCACAAACAACAGAATGATCTCTGTTTGTTTTCAAGACCTAGCCATTCAATATTATGCTAATCCAAGTCTATGCCTCAGCCAGTAATGCTGAAGAAACTGAAGTGGAACAGTTCTGTGAAGACCTACAAGACCTTCTACAACTAACACAGCAAAAAGATGACCTTTTTATTATAGGGGACTGGAATGCAAAAGTAGGAAGTCAAGAAACACCTAGAGTAACAGGCAAATTTGGCCCTGGAGTACAGAATGAAGCAGGGCAAAGACTCATAGAGTTCTGCCAAGAGAAAGCACTGGTCATAGCAAACACCCTTTTCCAACAATACAAGAGAAGATTCTACACATGGACATCATCAGAAGGTCAACACTGAAATCAAATTGATTATATTCTTTGAAGCCAACGATGGAGAAGCTCTATACAGTCAGCCAAAAATGACCAGGAGTTGACTGTAGCTCAGATCATGAAATCCTTATTGCTAAATTCAGACTTAAATTGAAGAAAGCAGGGGAAAGCACTAGACCATTCATATATGGCCTAAATCAAATCCTTTATGATTATACAATGGAAGTGAGAAATAGATTTAAGAGACTAGATCTGATAGCAGAGTAACCATAGAGGGCATTTTATTTCAGTGATAAGAAATTTTCCAGATATTGTTTTATCAGAATCTTATGTGAAAAATGTAGATTGCCAATTTGTGGTGCATGATAGACTCCACTTCAATGACTCCTAAATTCTCCAAAGAGAGGAAGCTGATTTGTGCCCACTCAAGTCTTTAGAAATGGTAAAGAAACATAATGAATGAGGAGACAAGTTAGAAACGATTAAAATCATCTCTGTATATTGGCTAGATCCCTATATATAAGAATATTCCAGAGAGTTCTCAAAACAAACTGGCAGGAATGTGAGGCTTTCCTACATGTATATTTTAATTGTGTTATAAACTACTGTCACTGGATATCCTACCTTATAGGTGATATGCAGACTCTGGAAAACAGATACTAACTGGAATGCCTATCATAGCCAGAGCTTTTAGGGTACTAGCCTCTTTTTGAAATGAAACTCTGCTTGTGATGGATGATTTGCAAAGTTTATAACTATATGTAAGCCTTCAATAGCTTTTTCTCTGGTCCCTGTTCTAATTTCAGAATATCCCTTCTATCTATACAATGTCATTTTAAAACTTGCTGATAAGCAGTGAGTTATAGCTGTTCATCCTTCATCCAATATCAAATTGTTCAATCCAATAGCAAATGTATGCCAGTGCTTCTCAAGAACTAAGTAATCCTTGTGCCTCTGCAAGAAAACTTCAGAGAACCTGTCTGTTCAAAACATTTCCATAACAGTATTACAATGTTATTTGCCTTTTCTCTCAGGTTAATACTTGCACTAAAGGGGGTTAAAGAGTGAACATTTTAACAGGAATCAAGGGCAGCACCACCAAATTATGTCATTCAATCTTCACCAAAACAAAATTCGAGTTCCACTTTAAAAGATTCTTGATAAAGCAGTAGAATTTATTTAAATATTGATTCTTGAGTAGGTATCTTTTTAATATTGTGTTTGATAAAACAGGAAACATACATAAAGTATTTCTGATGCATACCAAAGTAAAACGATTGTCTCAAGGGAAACAATTTGGGCAATTGCTTGAATTGTGAGCTAAACTAGCCCCCTACCTCACCACCATGGAATATCATTTTGTTTGGAGAACATCTGTAAAACTATGGGTATTTGGACTTGACAGCTACTTTCTCAAAGGACTGAGTGAATCCGCCTATCATTTTAAAGAAAATTAGTCAACATAATTATCTTATACTTTTGGAATTTGGGGAATTTTTTCTTGATATCGAATTTCCCATTATTTAAAGGCTTACTAGGAAGTTGGTGGAAATAACAAATGTAATTTTATTTGATATTTTATAATTAAATCTGCCAACACTATAATTCAATTAATCATTATTTTCCAAATGAGCTGTACATGATATTATAATATTATATATGAATATAATACCCATTCAACAAACAAAATATAGAAATGGATTTTATTGGAACAGAATACGAAAAGTTCATTGATGTGTTTTCAAATTCCGCATTGAAGCAAACTTTTAAGAAATTGCTGTTTGTACAGTTGTGATGTACTATTGACAGCAAAAAATCTTAAATATTCATAGTTATCTGAAAATTATTATGAAAATATTATTCATCTTTCCAATTGTATATCTACATGAGGCCATATTTTCTTCATATGCTTCAATCTAAATAGCACATTGCAATACATTGGTTGTGAAGACTAATTTGAGAACCCAAACAGGATCTACTTAGCATGAAATTAAGGAAATTTGCAAAATATAAAACTCTTGGTCATAAAGATTTTTTTTTTTTTGGTTTTGGAAAATACAGTAATTATTTATGTTAAAATTTTATGTATTTTGCTGTTATTTTAATGAATTAATACTTTAGAGTACTAATTTTAATTCTCAATGTGATTTTATATAGATATATAATACAAATATACATATAAGTATAAATATGGATACAGATATAGACATAGATGAGCTTCCCATGTGGCACAAGTGGTAAAGATCCCACCTGCCAATGCAGGAGTCATAAAAGATGTGGGTTCAGTCCCTGAATTGGGCAGATCCCTTGGAGAAGGTCATGGCAATCCACTCCAGTATTCTTTCCTGGAGCATTCCGTGGACAGAGAAGCCTTGTGGTACAGAGGAACCCCCACAGTTCATAGAATCGCAAAGAATCAAACACGACTGAAATGACTTAGCACACACACACATAAACATAGACATAGGCATAGGCTAGAAGTAGATGTGGTTCACATACAAGTTCTTTGGGATCTTCAATAATTTTAAGGGAGTAAAGGAATCCTAAGATCAACTTGTTTGAGAAATGTGTGTTTATTCTTCCATATATCATATCATAGCTCCCTCCCATAGCAGATTTACCTTTCTGTTCAAAATTAACTTACTAAGAGAAGTTTTCTAATTTAATGAAATCACCGCATTTGGCCATTTTATTGCTCAGCATTGCATTTACACTATGCAGGATTTTATATTTGCATTTAAACTTGTTTCTTTTCTGTATCTCCCACTGGAATTTTATGTATCACCCAACTCCATTGAGTGAGAATTTCATTGGTTCACAATTGTATCTGCAGTGTCCGGACCAATGCTCAATAAATAGCTGTCACATAAATGAATGAATAAAAATTAACAAAATGGTGACATTCTTTCAAATCTCTTATTTTCCTATACCCAATATATTTTCCCCAGTTATAAATTTGATGATATCATTCAAAAGTGTAAAATATTTCATTACTTTCCTGTCAGTCAAATTTCTTAGCAAGACATTCAAAGCATTCCATAGTCCATATGAATCAATTTAAGTCTTCAACTTATATCTCCATCCTCATTGCCTTATAATATATGATCTAATCATTTTGAATTATATATATAATAACCCACATATCATATGGTTATTGGCTACCTTTTCTACTGTTTATACAGTTTCTTTGTTGTTCTTGTTGTTGTTTTTAGTCCCTAAGTAATGTCAGATATTTTTGTGACCCCATGGACTGTAGCCCACCTGGCTCCTCTCTCCAAAGGATTTACCAAGAAAGAATATTGGAATGGGTTGCCATTTCCATCTCAAGGGGATCTTCCTGATTTAGGAATTGGGCCTGTGTCTTCTGCAATGGGAGCAGATTCTTTATCACTTCATAACCTGTGAAGCCCTTAACAGTATAAATAGCTACATTATACAGATAATGCAGTTACATTTTTTTTCATTCAGCCCTTCAACTTTTTAATATGTAAATAGTACCATGTCTTTCTCCTGCTAAAATTTCTCCAGTGGTTTATAATTGTGCTTAGAATAGAAATAAAATTCTTTCCCAAAGTCTGCATCCAACTACATCATCTTGCCCTGAGCTGGTACTTTGACCTTAATTCATACTACGCTCCTCCATGCTCATTGGCTTGAGCCATCCTGAACCTCTTCAGTTGTGGGGATATACAAAACATTTTACCACATCAATGACTTTGCTTTATTTTCCTTAGCTCTTCAAATATTTGTTCATAATATTGTACAGGAATTTGTGACCAAAACCATCCCAAAGAAAAAGAAATGCAAGAAGGCAAAGCCATGATCTGAGGAGGCTTCACAAATAGCTGAGGAAAGAAAAGAAGTAAAAAGCAAAGGAGAAAGAGAAAGATATACCCAACTGAATACAGACTTCCAGGGACTAGCAAGGAAAGATAAGAAGTCCTTCTTAAATGAACAATGCAAAGAAGTAGAGGGAAACAATAGAATGGGAAAGACTAGAGATCTCTTCAGGAAAGTGGAGGCATCAAGGGAACATTTTATGCAAGGATGGGCACAATAAACAACAGAAATTGGATGGACCTAACAGAAGCAGAAGAGATTAAGATAAGGTGGCAAGAATACATGGAAGAACTGTACAAAAGTCTTAATGACTGGATAACCATGATGGTGTGGTTACTTACCTAGAGACAAGCATACTGGAATGTCAAGTCACGTGAGCCTTAGAAAGCATTACTATAAACAAAGCTAGTGGATGGGATGGAATTCCAACTGAGCTATTTAAAATTCTAAAAGATGATGCTGTTAAACTTGCACTCAAAATATCATCAAATTTGGAAAACTCAGCAATGGCCACAGAAACGGAAAATGTCAGTTTTGATTCCAGTCCCAAAGAAGGGCAATGCAAAAGAACATTTTCAACATACCATACAATTGCACTCATTTCACATGCTAGCATGGTAATGCTAAAAATCTTTCAAGCTAGGCTTCAGTGTACATGAACTGAGAACTTCCAGATATATAAACTGGGTTTAGAAAATGCAGAAGAACCAGCAATCAAATTGCCAACGTTCACAGGATCATTGTGAATGCTAAGAAATTCCAGAAAAACATCTGCTTCTGCTTCCTTGACTATGCTCAAGCATTTGACTCTATGGATCATGAAAAATGGTGGAAAATTCCTAAAGAGAAAGGAATACCAGACCACATAACCTGTCTCCTGAGAAACGTGTACGTAGGTCAAGAAGTAACAATTAAAACTGGACATGGAGCGACTGACTAGTTCCAAATTGGGAAAGGAGTATGTCAAGGCTGTATATTGTCACCTTGTTTGTTTAACTTATATACAGAGTACATCATATGAAATGTTGAGCTGGATAAATCACAAACTGGATTCAAGGTTGTTGGGAGAAACATCAACAAACTAATATATGCAGATGATACCACTGTAATGGTAGAAAGTGAAGAGGAACTAAAGAGCTTCTTGATGAGGGTGAAAGAGAAGAGTAGAAATGCTGGCTTAAAACTCCACTCTCAAAAAAATAGAATCATGGCATCCGGTCCCATCACTTCATGCAAATAGAAGGGGAAAAGTGGAAGCAGTGACAGAGTCTATTTTCTTTGGCTCCAAAAGCATTGCAGACAGTCACTGCAGCCATGAGATTAAAAGATGCTTGCTCCTAGGAAAGAAAAGTATGACAAATTTAGACAGCATTTTAAAAAGCAGAGACATCATTTGCTGACAAAAGTTCATAAAGTCAAAGGTATGGTTTTTCCAACAGTCATGTACAGATATGAGAGTTGAACCATAAAGAAGGTTGAGCATCAAAGAATTGATGCTTTTGAATTGTGGTACTAGAAAAGACTGTTGACAGTTTCCTGGACTGCAAGGAGATCAAACCAGTCAGTCCTAAAGAAAATAACCCTGAATATTCATTGGAAGGACTGATGCTGAAGCTGAAGTTCCAAAACTTTTGCCACGTGCTGCAAAGAGCTGACGACAGAAAAGACCCTGATGCTGGGAAAGATCAAAGACAAAAGAAGAAGCCAGTGACAGGATGAGATAGATAACATCCCTGATTCAATAGACATGAATTTGAGCAAACCCTGTAAAATAGTGGATGACAGAGCAGGCTGGCAAGCTGCAGTCCATGGGGTTGCAAAGAGTCAGATATGACTTAGTGACTGAACAACAATATTCCTTTAGGATAAAAGAGATTCGGAGATAATCCTGTCAAATCTTTTCTAAAAATATCCCCAACCAGGTATTCAATCTCTCTCTTTCTTTAGTTGCTAAGTCATGCCCGACTCTTTCGTCCCAGTGGACTGTAGCCTGCCAGGCTCCTCCCTTGGTATTCTCCAGGCAAGAACTCTCGAGTGGGTTGCCATTTCCTTCTCCAGGGGATCTTCCTGATCCAGGGATCAAACCCGGATCTTCTGCATTACAGGCAGATTCTTTACCAGCTGAGCTATGAGGGAAGCCCCAATACATACTGCTAATTTTTATATATGGGAAAATATTACATATATATTATAGCTGTGAATCACATATATTTGAAAATATGCAAGAGGAAGAGGATAAAGTTGCTTACAAGTTAAACAATTTAGATAACTTTTATTCTGCTTTTTCAGGGATACTCACTATACTTAAAAGGTGTATATGATATAGTTTTTAGAATAATTTTTATAGTTTTAAACGTACCAATAAGATTTTAATAATGTTCTCCAAACTCATAAGATTTAAATGAGAAATATATGTGCTTTCATACGTAAAGAAACATGCCTGTTCTCCATAGTGCCATAACTTTTTATCTCACCAATCACTGATGCTCACTATTATATATTTGAACCAAATGTATCTTTCAGGAACACATCAAAAAGGTCACATGTGCTAAGTACTCCCTAATAAGAACTTCAAGGTCCCTTTTGATCTTCTGCCATTTTCAACCTCTCACACTTTAGACTGGACTCGGGGACTCTTTAATGCATCATCCTTAAGTGAAGTTTTCCTGTGACACATGCTTGCCTACTGTTCTACCCTGAGAAGTCAGACTGACAGCCACATCTGCTCTGGATTTTTAACTAGTGGCTTTTCTCTCTCACTTCCCCACCCTTAATTAGAGAGATTTTAGATACTTATTTTCTTTATGTTAGGAAATGTTCCCATTAGATAGTCCATCCTTCCTTTTGACTTTTCTCTTTGAGGAGAGAAAATTCTACTTAAATGTCTATATAGCTCTTTGTTTCATTGGGAAAACTCTATATATTTTGATTCAACAATGTTCTAACTTTTATTTAAAGTTAAAATTTCAGAATCAAACTTAGTCTTTCAAGAATCTGGATCTAACACCTTCATTTCAAAATATTGTCTTGCCACAACCTTAGAAACAAACAAGAAATCTTTCACAGAAAATCATGAAGCAATGCTATTTATTATTCTATTTGGATCCATTTTCTTGGTAAAAGAATAAAGTCCAATGCTTCAGTGGGTGGAATGTTTTAATCAAGTAGGAATAAGAATTACTGAGGATAAAATATATTGATCATTATATGAAAATAAAAGCGTGCATTCACCAGGGAAAGCTTTAGATCTAGAATTAAAATATATACATGTATGACAATTTTACAAAGAGCATCTTTTAATATTTGAATATAATATGGAGATCCAGAGAGAAAAATATTGAAAGTACGACTGAACTGAACTGAACTGAATGTAAATTTACACCAAATTAGCAATCTCTGATCTAAACAAAATAATAAAATTTTGTAGAAATTTATATTCTGTGAATATTTTTAAAATCTTAGACTTTTTATATTAGAAAACATGACGATTGTAGTAAACCTCCAGTGAAAGTGATAGGAATCTGTTTTGGGATGTCCTTTTTGTTGAAAGCAGAAACTCTCAAGCTTAATAATTTAATACAATTTTAAATACACACAATTTCTTTTATAATAGAATAAAAATACAAGGAAAGAAAATATATGAATGAAAATAATAATCAGTAATATAGCTTCTTATAATTCCATAAAGTGTGATGAATCTTTTTATCATCAAAATTTTATACATCGCTAACTGCTTTATAGCTAGTAAGAGATCACCATTATGAAAAGTTATAAAACTTGTCACTTTTTAATGCAGACAGTTCATTTTTACAGAATCATCCATCAGATTTCTAATTCTTCATAAAACTTATTCCTTGTCTTATGAATATTTCAGTTTTTGTGAACACTTATATGCCAATTATAAATGCAAATGCTTTAGACATTGAATGTTATATAAAATGGCACCTTATTAAAAAGTCATATTTCTTTCAGAGATCTTGATATGTGATAGCAATAGCACAAATTGTTTATAAATTCACTGTCACTAATATGTAATCTATCATTTATTTGCATATATGGCCATAGATTCTGTATATTTTCTCAGTCATGTACTATATATAGAATTATTTCTTTATTTGGAAATGTGAGTTTTTTGGCATTAATTACTATAAGCACTTCTACACATGCATATTCTAAGATATCACTTACATAGCCCCCAGAATAAAATAGGAAAAGCTCAATCTGTTTTCAAGCCTTATTTTTAAAGACAATCTATCTGATCCTTGTGGCCTGGAATAGAATTTCCCAGACTTTTTTTTTAACCATTTATCATTTATTATTATTATTTACTTTACAATATTGTACTGGTTTTGCCATACATCAACATGAATCCTGGAGCCTATTATACAGACTAAAGAAGCCAGAAAGAAAAACACCAACTACAGTATACCAAAGAAGACTTTATCACCAGAATTACCTGGAATGTTTGTTAAAAACAATGAATTCTTTGTGATATCTTTGACATACTAAACAAGACTCTCAAATGGAAAAAAATCAGAATCTGAGAATATACATTTTATAGTGATTTTACTTATTCTTACATAGAACAAAATTAAGTACTATTGCTCTAGAGGATAGGACTTCCCTGGTGGTTCAGACAGTAAAGCGTCTGCCTACAATGCTGGAGACCCGGGCTCAATCCGTGGTTTGTGAAGATCTCCTCGAGAAGGAAATGGCAACCCACTCCGGTATTCTAGCTTGGAAAATCTCAGGGACGGAGGAGCCTGGAGGGCTACAGTGCATGGAGTCACAAAGAGTTGGGCACAACCGAGCGACTTCACTTTCTCTCCTCAGTTCAGTTCAATTCAGGCGCTCAGTCATGTCCGACTCTTTGCGACCCCATGAATCGCAGCACGCCAGGCCTTCCTGTCCATCACCAACTCCCAGAGTTCACTCAAACTCACATTCATTGAGTCAGTGATGCCATCCAGTCATCTCATCCTCCATCATCCCCTTCTCCTCCTGCCCCTAATCCCTCCCAGCATCAGAGTCTTTTCCAATGAGCCAACTCTTCTCATGAGGTGGCCAAAGTACTGGAGTTTCAGCTTTAGCATCAGTCCTTCCAAAGAACACCCAGGACTGATCTCCTTTAGAATGGACTGGTTGGATCTCCTTGCAGTCCAAGGGACTCTAAAGAGTCTTCTTCAACATCACAGTTCAAAAGCATCAATTCTTTGGCGCTCAGCGTTCTTCACAGTCCAACTGTCACACCCATACATGACTACTGGGAAAACCATAGCCTTGACTAGACGGACCTTTGTTGGCAAAGTAATGTCTCTGCTTTTGAATATGCTATCTAGGCTGGTCATAACTTTCACTCTAGAGGATAATATAACATAGTCCTTGGTATACTACACAAATCTTTTTATTCAGTTTCCAGCCTGATTGATTCATCAAATCAATTTCATATCCCAGTGTACCAACTACACAATTTTACACAAGTTATAAAATTCCATAATTGTCAACTTTCAACAAATGTTCATGTTTTGCCCAAACTGCTCATGTTTCTTTGGAAACTGACTAAACAACATTCTCAGCAGCAAAGTGAAGATGAGTGTCTTTGCTTCTTAATTGCATGCTTTGTAATATATCTACTTTCCAAGTAATTTAAAATATAAAAATGATGTGAGCAGCATTGGATGATATTCAGAGAAAGCCTCTATCCATACTTTTGAGAAATTTTATTTCAGACCTAATTAAAAACTGGAAAGCTTACATTTAATGCATTTAAGGAGAGCATTCTGAAATACATTAAAACTAGATGTCAGTTGTACTTGTGAATCTGTTATTTTTCTGCATTTTAAACCATAACTCAACATTTATTTAGAAACCTTTACTTTATTCTGATTTTATAATTTTACATTGATCTATATGCACTAACCCTGGAATAAGATCATTTAATTTTCAAATACATTCTAGAATATTTGGTTGAACAGACTCAATAAAATGTTCAAAAGTTACAGATTGTAAATGTAAATTTCATTAAATAAAACTAAAGTGTTATTAATTAATTATATATACAGGACTAAGCGCAGGCAGCTGCGAGCCGCCGGCTCACTAAGAGCAGGTGGCTGCGGGCCGCCGGCTCACTAAGCGCGTCCCAGACGAGCCACCCCACGTCCAAGAGACAGCGGCCAAGAGTCCCAGGCAGTGACGGCACAGGAACGGCTGGGAGNGCCATTATAGATTTGTTTCTTTGCTGTCTTATATTTTTTTAATTAAATTATTTATGTATTAAAAAAATAATAAAATAAAATGAGAAAAAAATAAATAAAAAAATTTTAAAAAACCATATATACAGGAACTAAAATAGGATTAAATTTAATGGAATTATTTTCAATCTTTACTTTCAATATATTTCTTGACATTAAGAGTATTTGAATATTTTTTCAAAGATTTTGGTTATAATCTTTCACTGTTATGAAAAATACTATCTTGTCAAAGCATACTTTTTAAATATTTTCTATGTTTATTTTAAGGTAAATTTCATGTGACCATAAGTGATTGATTGCATGCATGGAAAGTTTTCACATTCACAAAGAAAATTCCATGAACCCAGCAAATCTTATTTGCTGGAATACTCTTCAATATGCAATTTCACATCAAAAAATTGTCATTTTGATCAAAATAATGGCAGAGCCTGGTGGACATTTTCAAAAATTCTATAATATGTGAAGACAAAAATATCATTATTAAGTTTTTACTTATGAAGTTGGACAAAAGAGTCTGAAGGAAGCATTTGGGGCCATGAAGTAGAGGATTGGTAATTTGAATAATGATAAAAGTGGTCAGGCCATGAAAAATAAAGGCATTTGCAGCTCTCTGGGGACAGAGAAAATCTGGGGATAGAGGAAACACCAAGAAAATACTTCAAAATATTTTTTGCTTAGTGTTAGCCTAGATTTTGGACATGGATACATATCTGCCATATTATGGAACCATTTTTACATTCAAAGGAATAGAAAACCATTGACAGTTTGTAAACAAATGGATAATCCTACTGGATTTGTATTTTAAAGTCAGAAATCTGATTTAAATGAGAAAAACTTTTGACTATGTTTTAGAGTGTTTGTGGTTAACCCATTTAGGGAAATACAGAACTGATTCTGATCACTTCAGTTTAGTCACCCAGTCTGAGTCAACTCCATGGACTGCAGCATGCCAGTCTTCCCTGTCCATCATCAACTCCTGGAGCCTACTCAAACTCAGGTCCATCGAGTCAGTGATGCCATCCAACCACCTCATCCTCTGTCGTCCCCTTCTCCTCTCGCCTTCAGTTCTTCCCAGCATCAGGATCTTATCGAATGAGTCAGTTCTTCGTATCAGGTGGCCGAAGTATTGGAGTTTCAGCTTCAGCATCAGTCCTTCAAATGAATATTCAGGACTGATTTCCTTTCGGATACACTGGTTGGATCTCCTTGCAGTCAAGGGACTCTCAAGAGTCTTCTCCAATACCACAGTTCAAAAGCATCAATTATTCGGTGCTCAGTTTTCTTTATAATCTAACTCTTACATCCATACATGGGCCAGGGTCCAGCCCCAGTGGGTCCAGGGAATTCAAAACGTGGACGGCGTTGGCGAGGAAAAACCTTATTTATTTATTAATAGAGGATTAGATTGGGAAGAAATAGTGTAGTAGGAAAATTAAGTGGAGAAAAGAGGCTGAATAACTTGGTTTACGTGGAAAGCCAATAAAACCTCAAGACAAAAGGTTTGCACCCTCTACGTGGGGCCACCGGTGTCCTCTTGAATATCGGGGGGTGCCCCACCTTGGGCACCCCCTCGTGTGGATCTTAGAAGCCAGGACAAATAAGTAGACATGGTGAGCCTCCACTCCCCAGATGGGAATTCAGCTTGAAAAGGAGAAGGAGGGAGAAAAAGAAAGAGACACGGGGGAGGCCAGGCTTGTGCAAAAACCCCCTCCAACTTTATTATTTAAAAAGTGTTTATATACCCTAAATTTTACATAATGGAAGATACAGAGTCATGCAGGGGCAGCTATATCATTTTGTATACAAAAGGTCTCAGGTGATTTTTCATTATCTTCTGGCCAAGAGGCTTGCTAACACTTTTTGGCTCTTGTCTTTAATGAATGTTAATCTCGTTTCTCTGAAGTGTTTTTCTTTAATCTGCATCTCCTTAAAGCACTAAAGTTACATCTCTATAGAACAAAGGTGCAGTGAATTATAACAAAGAAGGTACTTAACTCAAAGATCTAATGTTGCTACTTGTTTTTTCTATACACCAACTATATCAACAAATAAAAGATATGAAAATTTGGCAGCAAGTATTGGCTCAACAAATGAAACCTTTAATAAGTCCTATTCTAATGATTTTGACTCCTTGGAAGCCCCTACATTCCTAGGATGTTTTAAGCTTCCTGTGCCTCCTGCAGGTGGGAGGCCTCAGACAATCACATGCGTAGCTGTACGAGTTCTGAAGGCAGGCTAGAAAGCCATCGGAGGGGTTTTTGGACTGAAACAGTCCCTGAGTTGACTTTTTCCAGAGAATGTCAGAAGAGTGGAAAAGCAGGCAGATTCTTTTTTTTTTTGGGGGGGGGGGTACATGCTCAGGAAATGCCAGGGGGAAAACCTGAGATTTGACTCATCCTTGCCCATCAAATCTCCTGCCACGTGACCTTGTCAGGGGTGGGATTCCTCACGCTGGCTTCTGGCATACATGACTACTGGAAAAACCATAGCTTTGACTAGATGGACCTTTGTTGACAAAGTAATGTCTCTGCTTTTTAATATGTTGTCTAGGTTAATCAGCTTTTCTTCCAAGGTAGAATGAATAACGATGACAAGTACTAGACACAGAGGACTCATATAAAAGACTTCATTATATTTCTAAAGTGGAATAAAGAGGATTCAATAGGCTGAATAAGAGCCTATCAAGAGTGTTTATTTTTACTAAAAAAAAAATTACTTGAAAAATTCATATAAAAGCAGTATATATCTTCTAATGGTACACTATGTATTTGTGAAAAAGTTATTTTCCTGGAATGAAATTACCACATTGATTTTTCTTCTGGATATCTTAAGCCTACTGAATCATTAAGCCATTAGAAAGTAATTGAATGTCAAACTATCACAAGCTATCTGGAAAGATATTTTTTAAAAATATCCTGAAAACCAATGGCACAATCAAGTCAGGGCTATTTACTTCCTGACAGTAGTCTAACTATTCATTTGAAAAGAAGTTTTGACCAAACCTCTCAACGTTTATTTTTCCCAGTTATTATTAAGTGCAGCCAAGGCTGTGATCCACTGCCTTATAAAGTAAAACACATTTAATTTAAAAAAAAAAAAACATAGCCTACAAACTATATGTCTATATTATATAGATAGATATTTGTTGTTGTTTAGTGGCTAAGTCATGTCTGACTCTTTGTGACCCCATGGACTGCAGCATGCCAGGCTCCTCTGTCCTCCGCTATCTCCCAGAGTTTAGAAGAGTCTGATAGAATAGGGCATAAAAAAGGAATTAAGAAAAAACACAGATTCCAATGTGATGTGTATCCTTATTTCTTTGCAGAGCCAAAATTATTGGAGGGGATGGATAATGTCTTTAAAATGATTACAGAAGTGTACTGGAACAGATGAAAGATACACAGATTTCTAAATTATTTAAGCTTTTATACATCACCAGGGAAATCAATCGTGCAAAAAGTCCTAAGAATTCGACATGATAGGAAATTTTTAAGGCTAGTAAAAACATTTGCTTTTTAAAATTTACATAACGAATTTTCTGTGAGTTTAAAAATTCTCTGTGAGTTTAAAAGTCCATAGTTTTGACTTGCAATATGGTTAAGAGTAAATTTGATTCATCTGTTATGAGTTGAATAGTATCCTCCAAAAAACATGTTGAAGTCTTAATCTGCAGTACCTCAGAATCTGACTTTATTGGAAATAGGATCTTTACAAAGGTAATCAAGTCGAGATAACTAGGGTGAACTCTAAGCCAATATGACAAGGAAAGTGAAAGTGAAGTCGCTCAGTCGTGTCCGACTCTTTGTGATCCCATGGACTGTAGCCTACCAGGCTCCACCCTCCATGGGATTCTCCTGGCAAGAGTATCAGAGTGGGTTGCAATTTCCTTCTCCAGGGGAGAAGGAAAATATGACAGGTGTCCTTATAAAAAGAGAAATTTGGACACAAAGATAGACCTGCACAAAGGGAAGAGTATGTGAAGAGATACAGGGGAAGTATTATGTGAAAATGAAGACAGAGACTGGAGAAACACATCTATAAAACAAGGAAAGCCAAAGATTGCTACAAACCACAGGAGGCTAGGAGAGAAGCAAGGAATAGGTATCTGGTTTGGGATTTTTTTTTTAATTTATATATTTTTAATTGGAGGATAGTTACTTTATAATACTGTGCTGGTTTCTACCACATATCAAATGAATCAGCCATAGGTATACATATCTCCCCTCTCTCTTGTACCTCCCTCCCACTTCTTACTCCATCCCATTCCTCTAGGTTGTCACAAAGCACCAGGTTTTTAAGACATACACTTATTGGTAGTTTATTATAGCAAACCTTGGAAATTAATACATGTACTCAGATAAATAGATTTTCTTCAGGATATTGGGTATATTTTTTCTGAATATTGACAGACTGAAGAAACACTTACCTTCCCTAATATCCTTATAATATTTCATACTAATTGAACATCATTGTTTAAAATATTAACTATATAAATTATTAACAAAAAATAGCCATCCTGGCCACCATTCAAAGCCTTAAGAATGAAAGTACTTAGCATAGCAGAAAAAGTAAAATATTATAATCTGAATTTACTTAGTACTAGAAAATTATGTTAAAATCAATCTTGTTCAAGCTAGCATACATACTTTTAATCTTTTGCATTTAAGATCTCTAAGTCATTTTAGAATCTTTGTCTCAAACCTGCATCTCATATAACATTCAACAAATATTTGTTATGTATATCAAAGTAGAGATACAAACAAGGATAAACATATGTTGTCATTAAGTTTTGGAAAAGTAGACTAAGATACAGTTAAATCTCTCTCTCTTTTTTATTGAAATATAGCTGATTTACAATATTGTGTTAGCTTCTGGTGTACAACAAAATGATTCAGTTACACGTATGTATACATACTGTTTTTCATGTTCTTTTTCATCATAGTCACAGAATACTGAATATAGCTCTCTGTGCGTAATGTTTTATATATTTATCTATTTTATAGATAGTAGTTGCATCTGCTAATCCCAACCCCCTAATTTATCCATCATCCATTACTCTATTTTTAATTATAAAAGAAACAGATACATAAAGCAAATGTGTAAGTTACTGTTTCTGTAGAAGTGGTAGTAATCCCCTTGAAATAAGTATTTTCAAGTATGCTGCATGAAAATAAGTCAGAAGATTCCTTTACAAATAACCAGTGTCCTCTTTAGAAGCTGCTGCCCAACTTCTCTTGCAGCTCCTATGCTTTTATTATATATATGTATATAGTACATAGGATCAAATAATAAAAAATCTTAGCCAGAAATGTGGGTCATCTAATGGAAAAATAAAAGGATTATATCTTAAATAAACTTGAAGACTAGCCAGAAAAATCAGAAGGAGCAAGAAGGGTAAGCATGGGATTAGTTTCAGAGGGTTATTTGATCAAAGAAAGAAATTCAAAAACAAATTATAATAAAGAAAACATTTCAAGAGCTCTTTCTCTTAATATGGGATAGAAAACTCTGTCAAGAACTCCAGGAGGTGATGTAAACTTGCTTCTAGTATATCTCTTAGAAGTGAGGAAGCATAATGATCCCATCCTAAATAGAAGTTCAGGAATTGTCATGATGGAAAGGAGACCCTATTAAAAGGATCAGAATAGTAGGAAGACTAGAGTTGATATACTATGTCACCCTGGGAAGCCATGAAATGACACTGTCTCACAGATGGTCTAGAAGCCCATCACCAACAAAATAAGCATCACTGAGAGGCATGGCGATTGTTCCTCTCTGCACACCAGGGATGATAGTAGGAGAGATGGTTACACAATTTGTCTACTGATAGTAGTGGGAATAGACATTAGGACCCCAGAAATAATGAGACCAAATGGCAGCAGTTAGAAATCAATTGAACAAAACTCTAATGACGTCTGAGGGGTGGTCAAGAGACCTTATAGTGAAGAGTTATGGAGTTGTTGACCAAAACAAGGTCCAGAGGTACAAAACAGCTGGGCATCCATTAAAAGGGAATGGGCAACAGACTGACAGGATTTTCCCTGGTTAAAAGCCACAGTCTCTTCCTTAGTTTTCCAATCTGTGTACGCTTTTGACCTGGAACCCCATGTCTGGAGAAGAGGCCAAGTCCCTAAGAGAAAGGACCTCACAGTAGATGTGTGTGTGTACATGGAAACAATTATACTAAATATTCCCAAAGTGAAATCCCACCATTTACTCAAGGAATTATGTACTTTATATGTTAAAGGAATATCCAAACATTTTGAAGTTGATTGCCCCGACACTGATATTCAGAGACCCCAAAGTGTGATGACAGCAACCTGTTTAAAGCTGCCAGCATCAATTCTGACAGAAATAAACACATTTGTCAAACATAGGTCAGCTTTTTCCACTCACAGTCCATAGCCAGCATCAGTATCAAAGGGCTTATGGAGTATTTGATCTATCAGCATGGGATTCTACACAGTATCATCTCAGAGAAAAGGATCCACTTTACACAAGCAGGGTGCATGACCCAGGCATTCAGTTCTTCTTGGGAAGAGTAAAGTTACTGAATTCTAACAACCTGTTAATGTTGGCTGATAAACTCTAAAATTTCACAAAGAATTTAGTAAATCATTTAGGAAATATCTTGTTGTACATAAACATGAAAGGAGGGCTTCACTGGTAGCTCAGAGAGTAAAGAATCTGCCTGAAATGAAGGAGACCTGGTTCAATCCTGGCTTAGGAAGATCCCCTGGAGAAAGAAATGACACCTCGCTCCATTATTCTTGCCTGGAAAATTCCATGGGCAGAGGACCCTGGTGGGCTACAGTCCATGGGGTTGCAAAAGAGTTGGACATGACTTAGTAACTAAACAACAACATCAATAGAATTCATATCATATTTCACTAAGCACCACAGAATGACTTGCATGTTTTGAGTAAGACTGGAAATAGACTCCAGTACACACTTTGAAATGAATTGCTTAATGTTTTTCAAGCTATGGGTGAGCCTATTGGTTTTGCTTAATTCTATGTATTTGTATGTAGTTCCTGCTTAGACTTGTCTGTCCTCCCTTTCTGTGTCCCCCAATCCCATGTTATGAATAGTATTGACCATACCCACACATAACATGAAATCAAGTTGGACCCACTTGTCCATGTAGACAGCCATTCATGGCTTACCCAACACTCCTCCACTTGGTCTCACTACTTGACAATAAAACTTAAATTGAAAAATTTCTGTTGAATCACAAGAAATGGTACAAAACTTTAAGAGACACTGAAAATTAATTCAGAACATTTATATCTATCTCACTGGAGAGCTTCCCAGGTGGCACAGTGGTAAAGAATCTGCTTGCCAATACAGGAGATGCAAGAGACCCAGGTTTGATCCCTGGGTCAGGAAGATACCCTGGAAAAGGAAATGGCAACCCATTCCAGTATTCTTACCTGGAAAATTCCATGACAGAGGGGCCTGGCAGGCTACAGTCCATGGAGCTGCAAAGAAATGGACACAACTGAGCATATGTGCACACACACACACACACACACACATCTAGTAGGAATTTTGAAGAAAGAAAAAAAAAATAATAGAAGAAAATTCCCCGAGGATGGATAAAGGCTGAGAAGATTATTATTAGAGTAAGATGCTTGCCTAGATGCAGTCCTACAAGATTTCAAAATAATAAAAAATAAAGAAAACAAAAGCCCCTGTTTACCCACCTCTTAAGACCTTTTAGAGACAGGAAATAAGAAAAAAAAAGAAAGGACATTAATTACTCGGTCATGAATACGAAAAAAAAAAAAAAGATCATATGTGGTATGTGTCAAATTTTTATCAATTCTAAGTCCTAGTAGGGTAGTCCTGGAGTGGGTTGTCATGCCCTCCTCCAGGAGATCTTCCTGATCCAGAGAGAGAACAATGAGAGAACAATGTCTTTAAATTATCAGCAAAATAATTTTGAGTCTATAATTTAACTGCAAAATGAATATTTTTGGGTGGGAGCAGAATTTAGATACATAGAATTTTAAAGTGTTTTTAANTCCTGGAGTGGGTTGTCATGCCCTCCTCCAGGAGATCTTCCTGATCCAGAGAGAGAACAATGAGAGAACAATGTCTTTAAATTATCAGCAAAATAATTTTGAGTCTATAATTTAACTGCAAAATGAATATTTTTGGGTGGGAGCAGAATTTAGATACATAGAATTTTAAAGTGTTTTTAAAAAGTCATTTGATAATAAATATCAGAAAATGTAAAACAGACTAAAGTAAAATGGAAATGTGAGATAGGAAACAATGAAAGTAATCCGAGTGAAGAAAAAAAGAGAGAAAATGCCCAGGATGACAACTGTGTTGTGGTCTTAAAATCAATCAAATGCAGAAGAGGAAGTAAAAGGAGTCTAAGAATGTCTTTAACAATAATGTGGATTTTATTATTCAAATTGTATGATTAATGAGGAGATGGCAGTACTTAGTGAATGGAGAGGAAAGCAATCGAGAAAATAAAAAAAAGCTAAACACAATAAGTCATGATTCAAATACAAAATAAATTAAAATATGAAGTGTTTTTGAGTAGCTGGAGGAGTAAATCAAAGAAAAAAGAATTGATTTTTTAACAACTCTTCAGTTACCCTACATTTACTGGCATTTTTCTTTCAATAAGTCTGTTCACAGTACTTAACAGCACAGAATCAAAGGTATAGCTCACTGTTGTTGCTTGTTAACAGATTACCACAAATTAAAGCTTACTTGTAATTCATTATAAGCAACTACAGGAAATTAATACATTTTTCTGTGCCTTAAACAACAGATTTAAAGCAACAGACATGTAATTTAAAACAACAGATATGGTATTCCATCACAGTTATTTTATAGAGGCCAGACAGAGGTCTTGAACCAAGGTGTTGAGAGGGTCACACTCCCTCTAAAGGCTCCAGGGGAGAATCCTTCCTCACTTCTTTTAGTTTCTTGTGGCCATTGTCATTCCTTGACTTATAGCTGCCTCACTAGGATCTTTGCTTCTGTCTTCGCATAGTGTTCTCTTTGTGTGTGTTTATATAACTTATTGATCAATTCATCTGCCTCTCTTTAATAAGAATACTTATAGCTGTATTTGGGCTTCCCAGGTGGAGTTAGTGGTGAAGAACCCTCCTGTCAATGCAGGAGACATAAAAGATGCAGGTTCAATCTCTGGATCAGGAAGATCTCCTGGAGGAGGGCATGACAACCCACTCCAGGATTCTTGCCTGGATAATCCCAAGGACAGAGGAGCCTGGTGGGCTAGAGTCCATAGGCTCACAAAGGGTTGGACACAGCTGAAGCCACTCAGCATGCATACACGTATAGCTATATTTAGACCCACCCAGTTAAATCAGCATAAACTCCTCTGATCATATAAAGTAATACTCACAGGTTTTAGGGATTAGGACGCCAACCCACCTTTGCAGAATTTGTTCCTGCTGACCTCACTCAACTCACACAAAAACAATGGTGAATTGATGGTGAATGAGTTAAGAAACTCCACATTCCACTTTTGCTCAACCTTCAATAGATGTCCTGTTTAACGTTGTTGGGTCAAGAAGTAGTGGTTTAATTATGTTCAAAGTCCTAAAACAGTATTAGAAGAGTATAATTTGGAAGAAGGACATGATGAATAAGCCTGAATAGTAAAAGAGACTAAATGCTCAGTATTTGATAAAGTACAGCCCACTGCTTAGTATTTATCTAGATGATCTAAATGCTCATTATTTGAAGCTACGAAATAACTACAGAAAGTATGAAAATAGAAAGTGTAAAGTCATTTTGGTGGATGTGGCTCAAAACACGTGGAAATTTGGCTAGGTAGAACAAGAATGTTTATTTTGCACTTTGTATGGTTTATATTGCCTTTTTGTTATCATTCACGTTATACCATGATTATTGTAAACTTATGGATAACAAAAATGTTCTTATTAATGTTCAAAATAATTTTATTCTTAATAGAAAAAGGAGAGAGAGAAAACAGAGAAACACCGTCTTTACATTTTTTTCCCATGGCCATTGCTCATTTGACCACCAGCTTCTGCCCATAATTTTAAATGCAAAAGCTGTGTTTTCTTTTGCATGGAAAAAATAAACCTACTCAGAACCCAATGTTCCTTTTTTATCCCAGGGAAACTAAATAAGAAAGAGGTGAAAAGTGTATTCATTACATCATCTTTCTGCTGACTGAGTTTCTTTACCTATGACTAGTATTTGAATCCCACTGGAAATCATATGTTTTTATCTATTAGAGGAATGTGGACTTCTCAACATAGAACTCTAACAGAATTGTTCTAATTCATAACAGCTATTCCTGTACATACCTGTTAGCAATCATTTTGCCTGATAAATTAAACATGACTACTAATCAATTGCTGACAATTTCAGCCCTGAGATATCAGTAACAATGACACTGTTCTCATATTCATTATTAAGAAAATACACTTAGAATCTTTGCCTTTCTAAAATGTATCATACAAGGGGAATGAAATGGTGCATTATTTGTTCTCATGACTTTAAATGGCTCATCTCAGTAATGGGCTGTGAGAGAGAAGCTCAGTGACTAATCCCAGAAGCTTTGCAAATTAGAATATTCAAATTTTATTTACTGGCTTATGCAGTTATTACAATTGATCAACATCTTAATTGAACTTGAGTTTGACCACTGTCTTTGGCTTATTTTTGATAGCTCTAGCTTGACAAAATTTGTTATGGCTGAAATGTTATGCTTTAGCTGGTCCAACTTACAAAAACCTGGAAAATACTGCAGGTGTCTAGGATTGCAGATCATTATAGTAGATTTAATACATATGGAGTATTATGTTCAGTTCTTCATTGAAAAGCAAGTGATTGCATAGTGTTCAGCAGAAAGGTTCATGGTAGCAGTGTGTATATAGTGTGTGTGTCTGTGTGCATGTGTGTGTGTGATATCTTAAATGAATAAGCAAATGATGAAGAGGAAGTATCACTAGAAGAACACGAAGTTATTTACTAGAATCAGAATAAACTGAATACCATAAAATGTTGACCAGCAGCAAAAATTCTCTCAGATATGACATTCACAGTTGGAAACTGAAATTTCTGTAACTGCAAATTCTTTAAAGATAGAGTATCAGTTTCATCACTTGACTCATTACAAAAACTGAATAAAGGGACAATGGAAACTATATTTTTAACAATATAAAATATATATTTCTATATATAAGTTATAAAAATAATAAAATGCTGTGTGCTTGCTGATAGTAGATTTAATAAGCTTCTCATTGTCTAATTGTTAGCACTCTGTGTTCTCTTTCAGGCCTAATGTTTAGTATACACGGAAATTTTAACATATATAATAGTTACAGAATCCTTGATTCTGTGAGTTGAGATTAAGATTCAATATATGTCTATTTTTACCAAATTTCTTGCAACTAGGCTTCTCTCAAACCTTAACATACCTATGATACTAAGTCTGTAGGAATAGCAGTTTGGGGAGAAAATGTGATGAAATTGATAATTTTTAAGATTTTCACTCTGCAATGTTTATAGCAATGGAGCCAGAGCTTGGAAGAAGGATTGACACACTTAGACTTGACTGTTATTGACTCTACAAACTCCTCTCTGGAATGAATAACCAAAGGTGGCTATGTAAAGAAGAGGGTAAGAGTTCATATCTGGGAAGATATTTCCATTCAGAATGTAAGCAGAGAAAACAGACCCAAAATTAGTCACCACAGAGGCAGGGAGGCAAACAACATAAGTTCAATGAGGTAACCTAGAAGCCAAGGGAAGAAAATGTCCAAGATGAATTGGACAATGCAAACAAAATGATGAAAAATGTGAAGGAGGAAGCCCTTAAAAAGGCCACTGGATTCGCCGACATGACAGTTATTAGTTATCTGCCTTGAAAGTATATTCAATGAAGTAGTAAGAGAAATATTCAAGTCCTAAGGTGTTCATGATTTTGAACTGTGGTGTCGGAGAAGACTCTTGAGAGTCCCTTGGACTGAAAGGAGATCCAAACAGTCCATTCTAAAGGAGATCAGTCCTGGGTGTTCTTTGGAAGGACTGATGCTAAAGCTGAAACTCCAGTACTTTGGTCACCTCATGGGAAGAGTTGACTCATTGAAAAAGACTCTGATGCTGAGAGGCATTGAGGGCAGGAGGAGAAGGGGACAACAGAGGATGAGATGGCTGAATGGCATCACCGACTCAATGGACAAGAGTTTGGGTGAACTCCAGGAGTTGGTGATGGACAGGGAGGCCTGGCGTGCTGCAATTCATGGGGTCACAAAGAGTCAGACAGGACTGAGTGACTGAGCTGAACTGACTGAACTGAAGGTGTTCAGAGTATCTCACTGAAGGACAAGAAGTAGAGATAAACATTGTACATTTTAAAATGTTATTGACTAGAGAGTAGTACCATGGTAGATCAAGAAATAAGGTACTATGACAAATATGGGTGTGTTTACTGTTGAAAAAAGAAGTAGCTCCTAGAGAGTGAGATTTTTTTTATGAAATTGCAAAAGTTGGTTTATGTGGCATATGTATGGAATGGAATATGACTAGGCATGAATCATCAAATTAGGAAATAATAATGCAGCAACTGTTATTATTTTTCAATTAATACATGGTTCAAAAGTCAATGGCTAATTAGGTTACTTAGATAAGCCATCAGCACGGGTTTAATCTCTAGGAAAATCCCATTTGCAATAGTAAGTCTATTCAGTTATAAATAGTTGACTGTAAGAAGAGCCATAGAATGATGATGATCTTGCCTGAAAAATCCCATAGACAGAGGAGCCTGGCCGGCAACAGTCCAAGGGTCATAAAGAGTCAGACATGACTGAGCTACTAAACAATATTTGTTTATTTGCTCCATAGGCTATTTGTGATTCTTTGTCCATTCAATATTTGAATCTTCTTACTATGAAGATTCCCCCCAGAGGCATATCCAGAATATATTGGATGCTTACCATCCCAATTCATTAAAGAACAAACACCTGAAGTTCTGCCAATCACACACTGATTGAAACAGAAGCTAGTTATTTATAAACTGGTTTATTCATTCGTAATATAAATGCCTGCTATATGGACACCTATTCAAACTGAAATGCATTATTGATTTGGCTTGTTTTGTGTGACTCCCTCCCCATTCACCAATTTTTACGCTGTAATACTCCATAGTTGGGGGAAGAGAAAACAGCTATAATTGCATGATGTCTTTCCATTCTCTTTTGCTGTATTCACTCTACTGGCAACATTTGCTACTCTAATTCTCATCCTGTGTTGGTTAGTCATCATTATTGACTCAGAACAGTGCTGTGCTGTGTAATATATCTCTGCTGCAAAAATCATTCTTCTTCGTTAAATCCTCTTCACTCACAGCTGCTTGCTGAGTTTCACTCTTCCCCAAGCTGCAGACGCTGCATTTTCTCTGATTGTATTTGTGGCACATTCATGAATGCTTCTTGAGTAAAAAATCATTCCAAACCAATAAATCAAATCAATAAATAAGTCAATAAATCTCTTTTGCTTTACAAACATCATCAATCTTTAGCAGAATGAATCAGTATTGCTCGCCCTTACCTTTTGGACCCTTTGAAACTATTTCATCTAATATCAGAAGCTCTTTTAATCCTGTGTTAACGCTTACATTAAATAACGCACTTGACCTTATACAAGATCCAAAGACTTTTGACCCTATGAGTCACTTTCAATGAACTCTGTTTCTACTAAGTAACTTCCCACTGAGAACAGAATATGTTGAAGAAACAAAATCATGTATAGGTATGTATGTATGTGTATATATATATTTATATATAATATAATTTAATTCTTGTTGTATTGTATTCTCAATGTCATATCTGAGAATTAAATTGGGATGGTATATATATATTTAATTCTTAGAATATAAATTTCCTAAGAATTAAATTTCATATTTTATGTCTATAATAAAATATGTGGTTAAGCCTATCCTTTTTGAAATTTTATTAAATTAATACAAGAGTGGAAGTTTCAGTATACAGCTTTCATTCTTAAATATTAACCAAAAAGTTTATCCACTCAACCACTTAATGATTCCAAAGGATTATATTTTAGTTAGACTGGATACTTTTATACCCACCTCTTATCTGCTATTCCACCCACATACATATTCTCATTCCTTAAAAGCTCTGCCCTGCTTATACCTTTAAGAGACTGGATCCTGCAAATTACATCACCCAGGCTCTCTTGCCCTCTGGCTTCCAACTGGATTTGGTGACGGGGAGGCTCAGAATAAAAGATTTGAGGGTTTGACCAAGTTCAGGATATTTCATCCCTATTTCCTCCTTGTTTGTTCCAACAGTGGTTAAGCCCTTTAGGTTGGGCAAAAGCTTCCGTGAAATCGTTTCATTTCTATGATCTGACGTTGAACTAGCTCTGACAGCATAATATTCTCTCGTCCCTTCAGGAATATGGGTGGCTTTCTGCTGCTGCTAGTTCCTGAAGGTTTATTGATGTTTGTGTGTGTACATGTGTGTTACACACACACACACACACACACACTTATCGCAAGCTTCTCTTCAAAATTCCAGTTTGGTTTCTGTGTCCTGCTAGGACTTTCACTGATGCAGACTGTACTTATTTTAAGAATAAGATCAGGGCAGACCTTAAGAATCAGAAACAAGGATTAAGAGAATTGTCACTGATTTAAAATTTGGTCACGCTTTTAAGATCTCAGTGACCATTAATTCAACCCCCCGTGATTTCTGACTAGCTGAATAATTCACCTCTTCCACTAGGACTTGTGTAACCAACTAATTATTTCTGAGAACCTCCCCAGTCTTCTGCACTTAATTTTAGTGTCTGTGGTTTTCCTTTCCTGCTCTGTGACCTGCTTCTGATTTCCCAGATGTCTATGAATGGCAAGTGAACTCAAAAATTTCTTTGCTCTAAGAATTATTGATTGACTCCAGCTTCACAGATTGTAATTTCTTCAGCAAGCAGCATTTTCCATCTTTCCTAGTAAAGTCCAAAAGCACTAGCTACCAAGTTATGAGTTTTCCTGTTCTATAGCTTTTAGCTTTCTCAGCTGGGTCACAAGAATTTTAAGTTTTCTACCTTACCATGTTGTATCATCATAAAGTCTACCTGCCTCAAATGTTGCTACAGTTCTAGAATAGTCCTTGACAATGCAAGATTCTGTAACTATATGACCAAAGAAGGGCTTCCCAGAAGGCACTAGTGGTAAAGAACCCACCTGCCAATACAGGAGACATAGGAGATACAGGTTAGAAACCTGGATTGGGAAGATCTCCTGGAGGAGGGCATGACAATCCACTCCAGTATTCTTGCCTGGAGAATTCCATGAATAGAGGAGCCTGGCAGGCTAGAGTCCATAGGGTTTCACAGAATCAGACATGACTGAAAGGACTTCAGTTCAGTTCAGTTGCTCAGTCATGCCCGACTGTTAGCAACCCCATGAATCGCAGCACGCCAGGCCTCCCTGTCCATCACCAACTCCCAGAGTTCACCCAGACTCACGTTCATCCAGTCAGTGATGCCATCCAGCCATTTAGCACTATTCAAAGATAGTTTCACAGAGAATGTAGTCTTGTAGCTTGAACTCAAAAGGCAGGATATGACTAGAGTGGTATTCTTGATATAAACAAAGATTTGCTAATATACATAGGAGACATAGTTTTTAAATTACCCAATCAAGAAAATGAGACCTACAGAGGCAATTCACTTTGCTACTCAGATAGACAGACGGTTGAGATTAGATTTCATGTCTCCCAAGTTCTTATTTTACAAAACAGCATAAGAAATACATATTTTTATATATTTCTCATATCAGTGGGATATACACACTGATATATTAAAATGGATAACTATCAGGTTCCTGCTGTATAGCATAGGGAACTCTGTCTAATATTATGTGGCAGACTGGATGGGAGGCGAGTTTGAGGGAGAATGGATATATGTACATATACTGCTAAGTTGCTCTGCTGTGCACCTGAGACCATCACATTGTTAATCGGGGCTATACTCCAATAAAATGAAAAGTAAAAAAAAAAGAAAGACATATTTAATAGTAAATTAATAAGTGTGNGGCTGGATGGGAGGCGAGTTTGAGAGAGAATGGATATATGTACATATACTGCTAAGTTGCTCTGCTGTGCACCTGAGACCATCACATTGTTAATCGGGGCTATACTCCAATAAAATGAAAAGTAAAAAAAAAAGAAAGACATATTTAATAGTAAATTAATAAGTGTGTATTAATCAAGATTTAATAAACATGTAAGACTTACAAATGTATTTTTCTCGTTGAGGTTTTTCTAAAATTTTTTCTGAGTATTTTATAATCTAGTATGAGCAACATTCATGAATTTCTCAGTAAAGTAGGAACTATTGTATGTATAAAAATAATTCCACTATAAGGTGGCTCAGAGGATAAAGAATCTGCCTGCAATGTAGGAGACCCGGGTTCAATCCCTGGATTGGGAATATCGCCTGGAGAAGGAAATGGCAACCCACTCCAGTATTCTTATCTGGAGAATCCCATGGACAGAGGAGCCTTGTATAGGCTACAGTCCATGGGGTCAGAGTCGGATATGACTGAGTGACTTCACTTTTCACTAAAATAATTTAATTAGTTGCTCAGTCATGTCGAGCTCTTTGAGACCCCATGGCTAGTCTGTCCATGGAATTCTGCAGGACATTCCCATCTTCAGGGGATCTTTCCAACCCAAGGATTGAACCTGGGTCTCTAGCACTGCAGACAGAGTCATCTGAGCCACCAAGGAAACACTATATACATATTTTAAATATATAAAATTTTCTGTATTTAAGAACTAGTGGGCTTCCTCAAATTATACTTACTATATCATATTACAGGTTTTAATTTTGTAATATACAAATGGGCNAGAGTCATCTGAGCCACCAAGGAAACACTATATACATATTTTAAATATATAAAATTTTCTGTATTTAAGAACTAGTGGGCTTCCTCAAATTATACTTACTATATCATATTACAGGTTTTAATTTTGTAATATACAAATGGGCCCAATGCCCAGAACAGACGTATTTATTAAATTTAGTTACAAGTATAACTATTCACTTCATATCCTTATAATTTTATCCACTGCTGTATGAAAAAAAAATGATATTTAAAATAGCAATAAATGAACAGATGCAAATTAATATCTTTAATTTTTCATTTTCAGAGTGTGAAAAGTTAATGGAAATTTCAGAAATCATAAAGAACAGGAGACTTGTGCTCTATTTTCTGGTGTCACAGTACTGGGATAGTTAAAATTCTTGGGCAGCCCAGCTTGTGCAAACATTAACATAGTTTTTATTCTGGTATTGCTGCTGTGGGTTTATCAAGTATTCATGATGTTCACAGATATGGTGGATTGACGCTGTGTCCAGGGACTGAGAGGAAACCTGTGTGCATATCTAGAAGTTAACAGTGAGCAATTTTGTTACATGTTTAATTTTAGTACTCTCTCTCTTCCTCGTCAATGTCTTAGCTATAAGGATGAGATGTCCTGAGGAAATCATGCTTTAATTAATGTGGGTTTTTTTTTTCCTTTTGGTAACATATTCTGATGCTTTTTGTAAGAAAACTTATAAAGAAATCCACTAGTAAAGAAAAAGTAGAGATTTAGAAAATGATGTTCACTATCAAACACTATATCAAGAAAATGTTTCCTTTGAATGACATTTAGAATCTGGGACTCATGCCAGGAAGTAAAAGCATTTTGGCTGTGTGGTTTCAAGATCAAAAGATCAAATGTTTTTCACAATCTATCATGCAAAAGTTATTTGCTTGATTTATAGTCTGTTTCCTTCATTCTCAGAGGGGGAAAATAAATGATATAAAGCCACAAAATATATTAAGGAAATGACTTGGCTGCATCATATAAGTCTTAGAATTGGGCGCTCATTTGGTACCTGATACCTCTGAATTTATGAAGTATGTACGGTACTTTGTCTTTAATCTGTACTCTTAGTAATGCATATAATTATAATATGTAGGCAAAGTAAGCAAAAACCATTCTATTATATTCTAAATATATTTGAGTGTATTTTACATTCTTTAAAATTAACACAGAGCTGGTATGAAGTATTTTTGCATGTATTTCCCTTGGACAGAGAAACCTGGTAGGCTACAGTCCATGGGGTTGCAAAGAGTCAGACACAACTGAGTAATTTCATTCACTTTCACTTTTAATGCTAAAGTATTAAAAAATAGAACATTATTTTAAAATTTTCAATAGTTTTTTTTTAAATTCATTTCAAGATTATGAGGAAAATAATCACAACAGCAAATAAAAATTACCCAAAGAAACCATTGGATTTTGCTATTGTTTAGAACCAGACCTCTGTCATTTCACACAACTTATTCATTAATACAAATCTTTTAAAAAAATCTCTCACTTTAAATCTGGCATATGGATACACACTTGGTTTTCTATGAAAAATTATATATTTATTAGCATACTATAACCAGTGAAGATTTCTTCTACTTTAATGTTTTACTTCCATGACACATTCTTACTTCTATGATTCAGTAGCTGAAAAAAAAATCAATATGGAAGTAAGAAAATCTGTCAAGTCCTTTACTGATATAACTGCGTAACTTGTCAGATTCTAAAACTCTCTATATTCAGAATAACTATAATTTTCCCAGAGTACAGATGTGCACTGACATCATCTATAATGACATTTTCTCTTGTCAACTACAGTCCCTCTTTACCACAATAGATTATGTTTTGACCCTGTAGCTATAGTTTTCCAATAACTATCATTTGGTAAATACTGAATGTATGTAACTTAATATGGTCCAACACAGTTAAACCTGTATGGAAAAATTATTTCATTTTATTTGTAATTAAAAGGGATGTTTCATTAGCAATTTCTTTAGAAGTTATTGACTTGAGAATTGTAAATGGGATTCAGTGTTTGATAAANCTACAGTCCCTCTTTACCACAATAGATTATGTTTTGACCCTGTAGCTATACTTTTCCAATAACTATCATTTGGTAAATACTGAATGTATGTAACTTAATATGGTCCAACACAGTTAAACTGGTATGGAAAAATTATTTCATTTTATTTGTAATTAAAAGGGACGTTTCATTAGCAATTTCTTTAGAAGTTATTGACTTGAGAATTGTAAATGGGATTCAGTGTTTGATAAAACATAGTATGGGAGATTAGGACCCTACCTTGAATTTAGCTAAGTATAATTAAGTTTATTAAATAATTTTATTGCCACGATTAAAACTTTAAAATAATAATAATATATTATTAGTGTATTAATGTAGTCACATTATTGCTTTTAACTATTTCAAGTGTTAAGGAAACTGTCCCCAAAGTTTTGCTAAAGGAACTTAGGACAAATACTTAGGCTGTTAAAATACTTTATATCCTTTAATTCATTTAGTTTTCATGACAACTCTGTTAGATTGATCCTATTATTACATCTCTTTTACAGATGGGAAAATTGAGACAAGAAGATTGTTAAGGTCATATACCTAGTGAATACATGTGTGCCAAGTCACTTCAGTCATGTCCAACTTTTTGCGACCATGTGGAGTGCAACCGTCCAAGCTCAGCTGTCCATGGGACTCTCCCGAAAAGAACACTGGAGTGGGTTGCTATGCCCTCCTCCAGGGTTCTTTCTGACCCAGGGATCAAAACAACATCTCCTATGTCTCCTGCACTGGCAGGTGGGTTCTTTACCATTACTACCACCTGGAAAGCCCCACACATACTGAATAACCATTCTCAGGAACTATTTGTAACAAGGAACTTCACCAAGTTTAGAATGTTATAAAAAGAGTTTTAGAGAAGTTGCTGTGTAACACATGGAGCCTAGCCTGGTGATCTGTGACGACATAGAAAAGTGGGATAAGGAGAGGGGAGGGAGGTAATATAGTATAAATATGGTATAAATATGGCTGATTCGCATTGTTTTATAGCAGAAGNACTAGACGGACCTTAGTTGGCAAAGTAATGTCTCTGCTGCCCACAAATAGCATTAATCCCAGCACAAGAAGGATGATGCGTTTTAAGGAGGTTATCAGTGTCTCACAGAACATATTAGCAAGAAGGCAGCTCAATCTCATAGACTAAACCTAAGATGTGAAAGTCATAGGGACCCTAGAAAGATGTTTCTGTCTCTTTCTTATTTTTTCCTCTTTAGGTGAGTCTGCTTCCTTTATGTATCTCTAGATGTATAGTGTCCACTGTTCTCAGAAATAGCTAAAAATAGTGGCAGGATATCAATATCTGACATATGTTTACAAGGAACCCCATGGACTTCTTCTCCAGAGACACAACCATAACTGGTGAAAATTATAAAAATACTCACCACTTAAAGTCTCTAGAAAGTATTATGAGGGCATACAGCAAATAAGGAAACATTTGTTTGAGAAAATCTACTAAGCCTCAGTAAGAACAGCAGAGTCTTACTGAAACATGACCCATCTCCTTCTTTCTATAGTAAAAATAAAAAGAACAGTGTATGATAAATAAGAAGGTTAATACAACAAACTTTATACATTTGTTCTTCCCCCTTCAAAACACTAAAAGACAGAAAATATAGTAGCCCAAATTTCCTGAGTTTATAGGTTAGAGGTACAGGCCAGAAAAATCAACAAACAAATAACAAAAGAATTATTGGTTGTTTTTTGTTTGTTTGTGTGTTTGTGTGGTTTTTTTTTTTGGTATGACCATTCCCCATTCAGGAAAAAGAGATTTATTGACTTGATTAATTCCAGCTTCAATCCCACTTCTTCTACCAGCCAAACAAGACTGACTCTGGAGATCAGCTCATGTTTTCTATAGGGGATTTGATTGAAGCAAAAGCCACTGAAATCAGGGAAGAAACATCTTACCCAGGGAAAGGGCTATTCTGAGGAACTGAGATGCCCAGAAATATGAAGACAGTCTTGAACCTTATGAATATTGTACGATTTCTTCTGGCAAACTGTTTTCACATCTCAAATCCTAGTGGATGCTTCTGTGCCCACAGAGCATGGGCAACTAACTATCTGGGTGAGGGCTGGCAGGCTTCCCAGACAAGATGACACATGAGTCAAGTGTTGAAGGGTGTACAAGAGCCAAGCAGCATGGAGATCGCTTTTCTAGCAATAGGGGGTAGAATGGGCAAAGCTTCAGAGACATGAACAAATATGTGTAAAAGGCAGGATATGGGATGGGCAGACTAGCTGATTTTTGTATATTTCTCAAATTAAACTATTAAGACCAAGTCAATGATACTTTAAGCTAGAGACTGACATTAACAAGATTCAAATTGTAGATCATCCAAGCAGCATTACAGGGTACAAAATGAAAGATAACAGAGGAAACCATTCCAGGGCTGTGTCACTGACTCAACTGACTTGATATTATGCTCCCAAATCATCATATTATGTGCAGGTAGGAGCCTGTGAGCTTTTACTAAGAACCCACTGGCTTTTGTAACCAGGAACAGTGCTGGGCCGGACCACTTGGGGAATGCAAATAGACGTTAATTCCATTAATTTTGTGTATCCTATGTCATATGAATTATATACTATATATTACTCTTGCTGAATATTTAGTACTGCAAGAAAAATTAAATATAATTCTATATTTTAATTACTGCCTGGTTGTTAATTGAGTTCAACATTTTTTATATTTAAGCTAGACCTATTAAGAAGAAATATGGGAGGCGAGGTAGAAAAATACACCTACAGCAATTAATGCAAGAACAAATATTTATCCTAAGAATAATTTTAGTAATCTATGCAGAAAATAGCTTCAGGCCTACCAGAAAATTTTTACATATTTGAGTTCTTTGACTCACCTTCTAGCTTAGCTACTGGTAAGAATTGTTTCCACAACTGATTAAGTGATTTCAGCCAAAATATATTCAGATATAGAAATACAATGGCCTTATAATTTTCTCTTATTTTCTATAAAGAAAACAAGAATGACAGCTGCAAATAAAGAACTATTCAAATTAAAAAGAAATATCTGTAGTACTAAGCAGAAATTCATTTCACATAAAGCTGGAAATACAATTCTTACGTATAATAATCAGTAAGGGCAATTGTCACACAAGAGGGTTATGGTTTACAACATTTAAAGGATGTCTGCTTGATGTCTATTTCCAGTTTGTTTGTTTGTTATAATGTAAATATTTTGAGAAAGAATATGTTTCATAACTTGTTTATATTTTTAAATTTTGAGACAGTAATGTACTCATTGTAAAATATGTCACAACTAAAGACAAAGATATTTTAAGGTTTATAATTTCCAAGGAAAACTCTTGGGATTTATGTTATCAAGAATTTACTATTTTGTTTCAATAAGATACATTTACATACAGACATTGAGATATTACTAAAATGTTAATATCTGACTAGATCTTAGAGTCCATATTAAATTCACTGTTGAATTTTGCTATAAAACACATTAATTTAGGATTCAACTATTATACAGTGGGTTATAAAATAGAGTAGGTTATAAAATTTGAATGTGAGCACACAGAAGAGAGCTGTACAAATCACAATTAGAAAGCAAGGTTCAATTTTTCTATTGCAGAAAATAATGGAATAATAACTCAGACTGTGTAGGTTTCCACTCCAAAGAAATAAAAAGAATTAGTTTCAACTGAACGTAAAATGTGTAGATTTTGAAACACTCTTCAGAAAATATTGCAGGTGATGGCTCAAATATTAATAATTTAGTTAACATTTTTTTAGTTCAGTTCAGTTGCTCGGTCATGTCTAACTGTTTGCAACCCCATGGACTGCAGTATGCCAGACTCTCCTGTCCATCACAAACTTTTTATGAAATATACAAGGACTATTTTTGATCAAAGAAATTTATCTATGTAACACTTAAGGAACACTGGATTAAATACATTAACTGTGTGTGCTAAACTGAATTAACTGGCCCTTGATAATCCTTTCCCAAATCACATTCTCAAACAAATATAAGATTTTATTTTCCTTCAACACGTATTCAGAAAGGTTTATTGATTAAATAGAAGAAAAAAAAATTATACAGTGTGTCTTTAGTGAATTACATCGACAGAACATTTGACTTAGGCCCAAGGTATGGCCTGAAGTAACTCATTAAATCTAGTGTACTCAGTACGAGGCACCAGTATAACTGTTATTAAGATTGCTTTGGGAAATGACATCACTGAAATCAATAGCAGTTGTGTAGGCAAAGCCTTATTCTCATAGTATGATTTATTATAGATCCAATTATATTTACTCAGAGATTTGCTAGGGGCTAGTTATATGTACTCCCAAATTGTAATTTGCTCAGAAAAGGAAGAGGCCATGTTAACTATGACACATTTAAACAGGTATGGCCACATTTTTTGCTTCATTCAGTGCAAGGTTCTATTTACTGATTATCCTTAAAAAAAGGTAGGGGAAGGGAAATGTGGACTGCAAATTTATGTTTTAATTAGTAAACTCCCATCTCTTGACAATAACTGATATTTTTAAATTGAGGCATTATATTAGAAACATAAGAAAGAGTTGAGAAAACCTGAACTCATCATATAGAATGAATTTTAAACAGTCCTACACAGTTATCATAAATCTGTGTATAGACAGACATTAAGAATTGCTAATTTACTCCTCTGTTGGAGGAGAAGGGGACAACAGAGGACAAAATGGTTGGACGGCATCACTGACTCAATGGACGTGAGTTTAAACGAGTTCCAAGGCATGGTGAAGGACAGGGAGGCCTGGCGTGCTGAAGTCCATGGGGTCACAGAGTCAGACACGACTGAGTGACTGAACAACAATAATTTATTCAAGTGTATAACTGATTAAAGCAGCATGTATTCATATTACTGTATTGTTAGATTATTTTTCTAGCAGCATCTGCAGACTCAACCTCATTTCTGAAAAGCTGAGGTCAATGATTTATAGATTTATACATTTTTTTTCAGTCTCTACTCTGACTCTACTGACTATGCTTTCTCAGCTTGGAGCGGCTGGACACTGACTTTGTCCTAATTCTGATCAGAATCTTTTCTTTCATTCCCTGTTTGCATCTCTAATTTATACTATTCACTCCACAGCACCCCAGATTTATTATGTTCTTAAGATGGTTTCAATGCAGTGATTTCAAAGGGTATCCTACATAAGTATTACACAGCAGACATTGGGCCTACCAGACACTCACCCTATACAGGTAACATCTAGGCAGAAAAAACTGGGTGACCTGTCTCTGAGTTTCCATGACAACCAACACTTAATGCCATCTAAGCCCACATCACAGTGTCTAGTGACTGTAACCATGTGTATTTGTTGCATCCTTAATGGCAGGATTGTGTATTTTATCATTACATGGCTAGTGATTTGCACAGTATATGGACTGGAGCTGATTTGAGCAAATGTTTGTGAATGATTTTATGAATCAAGTGAAATAACAGTACCTCTAATCTCAAATTGTTTAGACTCCAGAGTTGACAGCCAAGAAAATCAATAACAGTATTGAACACTAACGGAAAAATGCACAGGTAGCAGTGCAAAGATTTGGCACCTATCTCATTCTGAATTACAAACAGAAAGCTTCCCAGAGGACAGGAGACATGAACTGAATGTTGAAGAATGAATACGAGTTATTCAGGCTGAGGAAATAGAAAATGGTTTCCAGGTAGAAGAAGCAATACTGCAAAGGCATGGAAGCTGAGAGACCACAGAGAATGGGCAAATCTGAGACACTGAAATATGCTTTTTTTGTTCTGTATTAAAGAGTTCGAATGGGACTTCCCTGGTAGCTCAGCTGGTAAAGAATCTCCCTGCAATGCGAGAGACCTGGGTTTGATCCCTAGGTTGAGAGGATCCCCTGGAGGAGGGCATGGAAACCAGTTCCTGTATTCTTGCCCAGAGAATCCTCATGGACAGAGGAGTCTCGTGGGTTACAGGTCATGGGGTCACAAAGAGTTGAACATGACTGAGCGACTAAGCACACAAAAGTTTGAATATAGCCCTTCAATGAGGGGAGAATCATAATATTTTTAAATATGGAATATTATTGTCAGATATTTTTTCCTAAATTCATTTTAATTAAATGTATTTAGCAGCAAGGTAGAAGCCTGGGTTAGAAGAAGGATGAGATGAGGATGGGGAGATCATATTCTAACCAGGTGCCATAGGCCAAGTGGGAAATAATCAGGATTTTATAATAAAATGATAGCATTGGGAATTGATAACATTAAAGTGGAATCAAATAGTGGCTTTGGGAAACAAGACATTAAAATAGAAGAGTTTATATTAATCTGTAGATAGATGTACAGTAACTACAAGTCCACAGATCTACCTACTCCTGATATTTTTGGAGTCTGGGTCAAAAATATTAAGGGAGGGTTATATATTCCATGTCTAAAAATTTAGAAGCTTTAAATTAAGGTGCAAAGTCATTCCGTACAAGATATCCATCCTTCTACCTTGGAAATGTACCTTCATAATGACCTGAAAGACCATAAAGACTGAAATTCTAATAGTCTTTGGAGTTCCATGCTGGAACCTGATAAGTCAAAGAGATCTCATCCTAAATTTGACTCCATTCTGCATGACAAAAGGTCTCAAACATTCACGTGAGGAATTTCAAGTTTTATTCAATCCTCTCTTTCCTGAAAAAGATCTCCCTTGGGCCTTGGAGGTCTACCCCCTGGACAATTACCCAGGAAAGGAGGTCCCACAGGCCTGAAAGGCAGACTCAGGGTCAGTTGAGATTCCAGGTACTCAGAACATGGTCGACAGGAGGGCCCCAGTCTCTATGGGGTCATGTCTCTTGATCCTGCAGATCTTGTGCCCTGACCTTGTAAACCATGTGTACTGTGGGGTGGTCTTAGATTTGGTCCAAGGGAATATTTTAGTATAGAGAGCTTCTTTGTTGTGTATATGTATGTGTGTGTGCGTGTGCTCAGTTGTGTCCAGCTCTTTGTGACTCCATAGATTGTAGCCCGCTATGCTCCTCTTTCCATGAGATTCTTCAGGGAAAGAATATTGGAGTGGGTTGCCATGCCTTTCTCCAAGGGATCTTCCCAGCCCAGGAATGGAACTCGCATCTCTTATGTCTCCTGTATTGCCAGGTGGATTCTTTACCACTGAGCCACCTGGGAAACCCAGAGAGCTTCTTGATAGTATTAAATAATTTCAGTGTCTACTTTTTTTTTTTTTTCATATTTGGCTTTTGTTTATCTTTCTGGCTGTTTATTGTCCTGTTTTCTATTCTGTTAAATGCTGGATATGAAGCTGCCTAAGTGTTCTCTTTGAATGTGAGTGTTTTCTGATAATACTTTTTACAAATTCCCTTAAACGAAAAGACTGCAGCTCCTGAGAATGTATGCTACTGCTGCAATGAAAAAGGTGAAAAGCTCGTCTGTTTTAAGGAGGTAAATATGATCTTGCAGCCCTTTTTTGTCATTTTAATTCATTCCTCAGCATCATTATCAAATGCCATAGCTGCATAAATGGGGGTTAAGAGCCCTGGAATTTCTTTCTCATTGTGTTTTTCCTGTTTAACAATCATTTAGCCAAGCATATGAATGTTACATTAGTCCAAAGATCTTTGTTTTCATTCCAATCTCCATCATTAACTATTAAGATGACCTTGGACAAATTGCTTAATTACTCTGTTTTTACCTTGTTCTCTTATCTGCTTAGTCATGTCAAATAGTTGCCATATTAGGAGAAAGTGAGGTAGAAAACCTTACTTTTAGATGTGGTGTGTATACAAATGCTGTGAAAATTATAGAACACTGTAGCAAAATATTTTTTTAAGTGTCATATCTCTCTTTCGTGAAAAATGTTTCTATGCTAGATTTTATTTTTGTCTTATTTACTGAGATGAGTGGAGATTCATATGCACTATGGAATTAAATCATGTTATTCTATCTTGGTCTTGTTAACATGAGTGTTTATATAGTGAATTAGTATACTACTTCAAACCAAATAATGATTGTCATTGTCAATAATATAAACATGACAATTAATTATTTTACAAAAATTCAACTAACATAAAAGTTCTTAGGTTTCACATGAATTTTCTCATATTTAAGCAGATAAAAGTATATTTCATTGAAATGATTGTAAAAGATTCATAATTATGCTTAATTAATCAAAAATTCTAAAAATAGAAACATTTAAAAACTTCCAGAGACTATAAAATAAAAATTAATGTTCCATATTTTATGTAAGTTTTAATAATATATTCTAGGGAGCTTTATATATCAACTATTTCATCAATTCAAGTTATCAAAGAGCTAAATACAGGCAGTGAAAAGTAACTATAATTATTCCAGTCTCTCTAAAAACTGTAAAATCTTTGCTGCTGCTGCTGCTACTAAGTTGTTTCAGTCATGTCTGATTCTGTGCAACCCCATAGACAGCCACCCACCAGGCTCTGCCGTCCCTGGGATTCTCCAGGCAAGAACACTGGAGTGGGTTGCCATTTCCTTCTCCAGTGCATGAAAGTAAAAGTGAAAGTGAAGACACTCAGTTGTGTCCAACTCTTAGCGACCCCATGGACCTGTCTCTTATACACATCTTCTTTGATAACTTGAATTGATGAAATAGTTGATATATAAAGCTCCCTAGAATATATTATTAAAACTTACATAAAATATGGAACATTAATTTTTATTTTATAGTCTCTGGAAGTTTTTAAATGTTTCTATTTTTAGAATTTTTGATTAATTAAGCATAATTACTAATCTTTTACAATCATTTCAATGAAATATACTTTTATCTGCTTAAATATGAGAAAATTCATGTGAAACCTAAGAACTTTTATGTTAGTTGAATTTTTGTAAAATAATTAATTGTCATGTTTATATTATTGACAATGACAATCATTATTTGGTTTGAAGTAGTATACTAATTCACTATATAAACACTCATGTTAACAAGACCAAGATAGAATAACATGATTTAATTCCATAGTGCATATGAATCTCCACTCATCTCAGTAAATAAGACAAAAATAAAATCTAGCATAGAAACATTTTTCACAAAAGAGAGATATGANCTGGAGTGGGTTGCCATTTCCTTCTCCAGTGCATGAAAGTAAAAGTGAAAGTGAAGACACTCAGTTGTGTCCAACTCTTAGCGACCCCATGGACTGCAGCCCACCAGGCTCCTCCGTCCATGGGATTTTCCAGGCAAGACAGATACAGAAAAATATGTCATTTAAATTTTTCTCATGCTCCTCTATGTTCTTAATAGTTTCTGAAATGTTTACTGTGGGAGACTCCAGATTCAGTTTGAAATTAAAGTGAAGAGTCATGAAATGGATATAGGTCAACTTTGATAGAAGGTGCTCAAAGGTGAAGCAGTAGGTCCAAAGTGTAATTCTCAAACATTTCAAGAGTCAAGATCACACTTTGTTAAGGAAAAAAAATGTTTGCACTTCTATGACTCAGGAGAGTACTTGTACTTTTAGTATATATTGACTAAAACAAAACCAAAAACAAAACAAAAATTTTATAACATCTAAATTTAATACATGGACTGCAGCCCACCAGGCTCCTCTGTCCATGAGATTTTCCAGGCAAAAATACTGGAGTGGGTTGCCATTTCCTTCTCCAAATACATGATTAGAGGTATCAAAATTGACTCAAAGAATAAAATAATTAAAGAAAAATCTTTTCAACTACAATTAATCTCATCTCTGATTTTACCCATAAATGTCCCTAGTGGAGTACAAAAAGGTGAAAAAACTTATTTTTACTTTTTCATTAGGGTGCATGCTCAATGTTACATGATTTTTCTTTCAAATGAACTTACTAATTTTTCCTGTGTGGCATTTTGGTATAGTAAGAAGTTTACGCAAAATCATTGTGAGGTGTAATCTCTGGTCTATATGTTGCCACATGTTGTCTCCTCTGGATAATTAGTGGTGAGGGAAGCTCATGTCATCTTTTTTAAGCATTGATCTCTGTCCTGTAAGCAGCCACAGAAGTGCCTGCAGCTGGTGTGGGTGATTGTTCTCTTGGAAGGACAAAAAACACCATGACAACACACAGCAAGCTCTTCCATTACCCCTTGATGACACTACTATGTAATAAGCACACACACAGCACTTACCATGCCCTAGGTACTATTCAAGTGTGTTATAGTTATAGCTGATTTAGTTTAATAACAGCTCTCAAGGGAAGGCTCTATTAATAATCTCAAATAAATAATGGAATGGAGGTCTAATGAGATCAGGTAACTTGCTAGCAAAGCTAGTAAAAGGTATGGCTGGATTTAAACCCAAGCAGTCCCTCCTTTGAGGGACACAGTTGACACTCTGCTATGATATCCCCCTACTCCTTTTCACAACCCTCTGGTGGTGCTAAACTCGAAGAATCCACTGTGTTCTTCTTGTAACTGTGGCTTACAACTGCCCCAGCAGATGGCTCTGTTAAGGACCCTCTTCTCAGACTGCAGCTGAACCCTAGGCACAACCATCACTCAATCCTCAGCTACTTACAAGCCACACAAGGATCCAAGTCTTTACTCAGTTTCACATGCAGTCTATTTGGAAACTGAACTCTTATCTTAGGCATTCTTTCTGCCTAAACATTTCTTGTTATCACCTCTGTTTTAATGCAGCTATTTTCATGAGCTCCAAAAAGTAAATGGGAAAAAATCTCTCCACTTTATGCTTCCTCTTCAACCTAGATGGAGGGATGGATGTAGTTGATGTATGCTAGGACCCTGCTCAGAGATTCTGGCAGAATTGTGACATAGTATCATCAGGAAGTATAAGGACTTCCCACTCCTTCCTATGGGGGAGAACATTTCTTATATTTATACTCTTCAAATAATGACATATAGCAGGCTTTGCTGCTGAAGATTTTTAAGAAAAAAATCTCTCTACAGGTAACCTATTTTGGGAATCTGTTATTTCTCAGTTGACTCAAAAATTTAAGTGAAAATTCAGATGAGCTGTTCTCTTTTTATAGTTCTAGCTAACTCCTTCAACCCATTAGCATATACTCAATGGCTTGGGGCAAGGTAAGGTTATGATAGTAAAAATGTCTTGGCTTTATATCTCAAATATCTGTATAGTACTATTGTATTGTCACCTTTAAATATATTTGTATATTGTGTTTCACAAAAGCATCTTCATATAGTTATGAAGGTTTGATACTAAATGAATGGGACAACATTCCTTTAGTCTATTATCAAAATTTGATGGACACAGATATTTGAAGACTCTTTATAATTCACTTTTCACTTTCATGCATTGGAGAAGGAAATGGCAACCCACTCCAGTGTTCTTGCCTGGAGAATCCCAGGGATGAAGAAGCCTGGTGGGCTGCCGTCTATGGGGTCGCACAGAGTCGGACACGACTGAAGCGACTTAGCAGCAGCAGCAGCAGCAACCTCTTTGCTCAGAGAGTCTGATGCACATGATGGAAAACTGGTAGTACGTGGACCTCAGTGGTACAAGGCAGCTTCACACTGTGGGGAATTTGGACTTCTGTAAAAACAAAGAATAAAATAAGGGAAACTGATGGCATCCTTAAAGAAAAGGTAGAACGTTAATGGACTCGAGTTCACTTTTGATCCACATTTAGGAGGCTATAATATGGATCAGCTATTCTAAAGCTAGCCAATGCATTTTTAGAAAACTAATTGATTTGGCTAAGAAAAAAATGTAGAAATCTTAGTTTCATATTGTCAGAAAGATCCTGGTATGTGACAGCAGGGACAATAGCAGCAGCAATTTGATGGCAGTTCTCCAAATATCTTCTTTTCCTGTTTAGAGCTCTCAGTTCAGTTCAGTTCAGTCGCTCAGTCATGTCCAACTCCTTTCTCAAAAGGTTCCAAATGGTGTGAATGCTTTAATAACATTTCGACTTTACAAGGTAGCTTCTTTCTGTGGATAAAAACAACAACAACAACAAAGGCACTCAGGGATTCCAGCTTCACTCACATCCGTAGCTTCTGCTTTTGTTTAAATTTGATTTTTTTGACAATGGACCCTTCAGGAAAAAGCTTCAGCAGCTTGTGTAATTATTAACATGAGTGCTGCAAACCTTTTGTACTGTACTTAAGAGTTGCCAACCTTCACTGTCAGGAAAATCATGGAAAATTAAATTAGGACAATAGATGAAATAATGGATGTGTGGGAGTGAAATCCCTAAGTGCTCTGGTCATGCTGCTAATGAAGAAAGACTTCCTCCCAACACACACATTTCCTCTCAGTTGTGAGTGTCAGATCTCAGCCATAAAAATATACCTTATACATATTTTCTTTTCTATATGAGCTGCTAATGATTTCTTGAGTAGTTTCTTTAAAATGAGCTCTTTCAATACAGTGTTTCAAAACTACTGTTGCTTTAACAGACTGCTTTAAAATAGGCCAACTTTCAGATAAACAAAAAAGAGAGATGCAGAAATAGAGAAAGAGATAAAAGAAAGCCATCAGATCAGGGCTGTCTTTATAATATGTGTCTAAAAGCATTTGTATATGGCCCTCTATTAAAAATTACGTAAAGTGACCCAAATATAGCTATGGTCCACCAATCACCTACCACATGACATGATATATTACTCATTCAGTCAGGTATGAAAACAAAGCTTCCCACAGAAACAGTGAAGGGAATAATTCATGTAATATTAAATATGATGACTGGGGATTGATATATTTTCTAGAGTTTGCTTTATTTTTCTACTATTATGTGAACCTTTATATCAATTTTTAATTAATTGTGAAATATTAGTCTAAGCAGAGGGGGACACTTTTGTCATTTCGCAGAAAATGTGAACCCTCAGTGAAAAACAAATAGATTTAGTTGATGGTTGAGATTAATTAAATAAAAAACCTGGAGACATAATTGGAGAACTCAAAAAAAGAGAATATGGATAAATGATTGAGGTAGTGGTGCTGGTTTAGTTGGTAAGTCATGTCTAACTCTTGCAGCCTCATGGACTATATCCCACCAGGTTCCTCTGTCATGGAATTGTTCAGGCAAGAATATTGGAGTAGATTGTCATTTCCTTCTGCAGGGGATCTACCCGACCCAGTCAAAATTGAACATGGTCTCCCACATTGCAGGCAGATGCTTTACCAAGTGAGCCACCAGGGAAGACATGAGAACAGCGATAACATACATGTTTGAGAAAAACAGACCTATCCTGTCCATTACCAACATGAACAGAGTTAATGTAATATATTGCTGTTTTTGATACCCCTTCCAGAGGGCTTAGAAATATTGGGTTGGCCAAAAAGTTCATTTGGGTTTCCATAATGTGTTATGGAAAAGCCAAACAAAATTTTTGGTAAACTCAATACAAGTCTACCATTCAACAATATGTCCCCTTTGTGGGTGGTACCTGACAGGTGATCCAGGAGGATGATGGCAGAGTTGATGGTATCACTTCCTCAAAGGCATGCAAAGTCTAGGAAAATAGTTCTCAGGTATCTCAGAAAAAAAAAATTCCTTTTAGTAGTAAATATTTTATAACACCTTATTTATTGTACAAACATATTCTAAAAGCACACTAAATTTAATATAAAGATGAGAAGAAACAATGTAATTTACAACAAAATTTCTTGTTGCTTTTTTTTTAGTCATGTCCAGCTCTTTGTAACCCCATGGACTGCAGCATTCCAGGGCTCCCTGTCCCTCACTATCTCCCAGAGTTTGCCCAAGTTTATGTCCATTGAATCCAGGTTGTCATCCAACCATTTCATCCTCTGTCACCCTCTTTTCCTTCTGCTCTCAATCTTTCCCAGCATCAGTGTCTTTTCCAGAGAGTCAGCTGTTCACATCAGGTGATCAAAGTATTGGAAATTCAGCATCAGTCCTTCCAATGAATATTCACAGTTGATTTCCTTTGAGACTGACTGGTTTGTTATGCTTGATGTCCAAAAGATTCTTAAGTGTCTTCTTCAACACCACAATTGGAAAGCATCAGTTCTTCAATGCGTAACCTTCTTTACAGTCCAACACTTACATTTGTATGTGACTACTGGAAAGACCATAGATTTGACTATATGGAGCTTTGTCAGCAAAGTGATGTCTGCTTTTTAATACACTGTCTAGGTTTGTCATAGCTTTCCTCCCAAGAAGCAAGTATCTTCTAATTTCATGGCTGCAGTCTCCATCCACAATANTCCTCTATGTTCTTAATAGTTTCTGAAATGTTTACTGTGGGAGACTCCAGATTCAGTTTGAAATTAAAGTGAAGAGTCATGAAATGGATATAGGTCAACTTTGATAGAAGGTGCTCAAAGGTGAAGCAGTAGGTCCAAAGTGTAATTCTCAAACATTTCAAGAGTCAAGATCACACTTTGTTAAGGAAAAAAAATGTTTGCACTTCTATGACTCAGGAGAGTACTTGTACTTTTAGTATATATTGACTAAAACAAAACCAAAAACAAAACAAAAATTTTATAACATCTAAATTTAATACATGGACTGCAGCCCACCAGGCTCCTCTGTCCATGAGATTTTCCAGGCAAAAATACTGGAGTGGGTTGCCATTTCCTTCTCCAAATACATGATTAGAGGTATCAAAATTGACTCAAAGAATAAAATAATTAAAGAAAAATCTTTTCAACTACAATTAATCTCATCTCTGATTTTACCCATAAATGTCCCTAGTGGAGTACAAAAAGGTGAAAAAACTTATTTTTACTTTTTCATTAGGGTGCATGCTCAATGTTACATGATTTTTCTTTCAAATGAACTTACTAATTTTTCCTGTGTGGCATTTTGGTATAGTAAGAAGTTTACGCAAAATCATTGTGAGGTGTAATCTCTGGTCTATATGTTGCCACATGTTGTCTCCTCTGGATAATTAGTGGTGAGGGAAGCTCATGTCATCTTTTTTAAGCATTGATCTCTGTCCTGTAAGCAGCCACAGAAGTGCCTGCAGCTGGTGTGGGTGATTGTTCTCTTGGAAGGACAAAAAACACCATGACAACACACAGCAAGCTCTTCCATTACCCCTTGATGACACTACTATGTAATAAGCACACACACAGCACTTACCATGCCCTAGGTACTATTCAAGTGTGTTATAGTTATAGCTGATTTAGTTTAATAACAGCTCTCAAGGGAAGGCTCTATTAATAATCTCAAATAAATAATGGAATGGAGGTCTAATGAGATCAGGTAACTTGCTAGCAAAGCTAGTAAAAGGTATGGCTGGATTTAAACCCAAGCAGTCCCTCCTTTGAGGGACACAGTTGACACTCTGCTATGATATCCCCCTACTCCTTTTCACAACCCTCTGGTGGTGCTAAACTCGAAGAATCCACTGTGTTCTTCTTGTAACTGTGGCTTACAACTGCCCCAGCAGATGGCTCTGTTAAGGACCCTCTTCTCAGACTGCAGCTGAACCCTAGGCACAACCATCACTCAATCCTCAGCTACTTACAAGCCACACAAGGATCCAAGTCTTTACTCAGTTTCACATGCAGTCTATTTGGAAACTGAACTCTTATCTTAGGCATTCTTTCTGCCTAAACATTTCTTGTTATCACCTCTGTTTTAATGCAGCTATTTTCATGAGCTCCAAAAAGTAAATGGGAAAAAATCTCTCCACTTTATGCTTCCTCTTCAACCTAGATGGAGGGATGGATGTAGTTGATGTATGCTAGGACCCTGCTCAGAGATTCTGGCAGAATTGTGACATAGTATCATCAGGAAGTATAAGGACTTCCCACTCCTTCCTATGGGGGAGAACATTTCTTATATTTATACTCTTGAAATAATGACATATAGCAGGCTTTGCTGCTGAAGATTTTTAAGAAAAAAATCTCTCTACAGGTAACCTATTTTGGGAATCTGTTATTTCTCAGTTGACTCAAAAATTTAAGTGAAAATTCAGATGAGCTGTTCTCTTTTTATAGTTCTAGCTAACTCCTTCAACCCATTAGCATATACTCAATGGCTTGGGGCAAGGTAAGGTTATGATAGTAAAAATGTCTTGGCTTTATATCTCAAATATCTGTATAGTACTATTGTATTGTCACCTTTAAATATATTTCTATATTGTGTTTCACAAAAGCATCTTCATATAGTTATGAAGGTTTGATACTAAATGAATGGGACAACATTCCTTTAGTCTATTATCAAAATTTGATGGACACAGATATTTGAAGACTCTTTATAATTCACTTTTCACTTTCATGCATTGGAGAAGGAAATGGCAACCCACTCCAGTGTTCTTGCCTGGAGAATCCCAGGGATGAAGAAGCCTGGTGGGCTGCCGTCTATGGGGTGCACAGAGTCGGACACGACTGAAGCGACTTAGCAGCAGCAGCAGCAGCAACCTCTTTGCTCAGAGAGTCTGATGCACATGATGGAAAACTGGTAGTACGTGGACCTCAGTGGTACAAGGCAGCTTCACACTGTGGGGAATTTGGACTTCTGTAAAAACAAAGAATAAAATAAGGGAAACTGATGGCATCCTTAAAGAAAAGGTAGAACGTTAATGGACTCGAGTTCACTTTTGATCCACATTTAGGAGGCTATAATATGGATCAGCTATTCTAAAGCTAGCCAATGCATTTTTAGAAAACTAATTGATTTGGCTAAGAAAAAAATGTAGAAATCTTAGTTTCATATTGTCAGAAAGATCCTGGTATGTGACAGCAGGGACAATAGCAGCAGCAATTTGATGGCAGTTCTCCAAATATCTTCTTTTCCTGTTTAGAGCTCTCAGTTCAGTTCAGTTCAGTCGCTCAGTCATGTCCAACTCCTTTCTCAAAAGGTTCCAAATGGTGTGAATGCTTTAATAACATTTAGACTTTACAAGGTAGCTTCTTTCTGTGGATAAAAACAACAACAACAACAAAGGCACTCAGGGATTCCAGTTTCACTCACATCCGTAGCTTCTGCTTTTGTTTAAATTTGATTTTTTTGACAATGGACCCTTCAGGAAAAAGCTTCAGCAGCTTGTGTAATTATTAACACGAGTGCTGCAAACCTTTTGTACTGTACTTAAGAGTTGCCAACCTTCACTGTCAGGAAAATCATGGAAAATTAAATTAGGACAATAGATGAAATAATGGATGTGTGGGAGTGAAATCCCTAAGTGCTCTGGTCATGCTGCTAATGAAGAAAGACTTCCTCCCAACACACACATTTCCTCTCAGTTGTGAGTGTCAGATCTCAGCCATAAAAATATACCTTATACATATTTTCTTTTCTATATGAGCTGCTAATGATTTCTTGAGTAGTTTCTTTAAAATGAGCTCTTTCAATACAGTGTTTCAAAACTACTGTTGCTTTAACAGACTGCTTTAAAATAGGCCAACTTTCAGATAAACAAAAAAGAGAGATGCAGAAATAGAGAAAGAGATAAAAGAAAGCCATCAGATCAGGGCTGTCTTTATAATATGTGTCTAAAAGCATTTGTATATGGCCCTCTATTAAAAATTACGTAAAGTGACCCAAATATAGCTATGGTCCACCAATCACCTACCACATGACATGATATATTACTCATTCAGTCAGGTATGAAAACAAAGCTTCCCACAGAAACAGTGAAGGGAATAATTCATGTAATATTAAATATGATGACTGGGGATTGATATATTTTCTAGAGTTTGCTTTATTTTTCTACTATTATGTGAACCTTTATATCAATTTTTAATTAATTGTGAAATATTAGTCTAAGCAGAGGGGGACACTTTTGTCATTTCGCAGAAAATGTGAACCCTCAGTGAAAAACAAATAGATTTAGTTGATGGTTGAGATTAATTAAATAAAAAACCTGGAGACATAATTGGAGAACTCAAAAAAAGAGAATATGGATAAATGATTGAGGTAGTGGTGCTGGTTTAGTTGGTAAGTCATGTCTAACTCTTGCAGCCTCATGGACTATATCCCACCAGGTTCCTCTGTCATGGAATTGTTCAGGCAAGAATATTGGAGTAGATTGTCATTTCCTTCTGCAGGGGATCTACCCGACCCAGCCAAAATTGAACATGGTCTCCCACATTGCAGGCAGATGCTTTACCAAGTGAGCCACCAGGGAAGACATGAGAACAGCGATAACATACATGTTTGAGAAAAACAGACCTATCCTGTCCATTACCAACATGAAAGGAGTTAATGTAATATATTGCTGTTTTTGATACCCCTTCCAGAGGGCTTAGAAATATTGGGTTGGCCAAAAAGTTCATTTGGGTTTCCATAATGTGTTATGGAAAAGCCAAACAAAATTTTTGGTAAACTCAATACAAGTCTACCATTCAACAATATGTCCCCTTTGTGGGTGGTACCTGACAGGTGATCCAGGAGGATGATGGCAGAGTTGATGGTATCACTTCCTCAAAGGCATGCAAAGTCTAGGAAAATAGTTCTCAGGTATCTCAGAAAAAAAAAATTCCTTTTAGTAGTAAATATTTTATAACACCTTATTTATTGTACAAACATATTCTAAAAGCACACTAAATTTAATATAAAGATGAGAAGAAACAATGTAATTTACAACAAAATTTCTTGTTGCTTTTTTTTTAGTCATGTCCAGCTCTTTGTAACCCCATGGACTGCAGCATTCCAGGGCTCCCTGTCCCTCACTATCTCCCAGAGTTTGCCCAAGTTTATGTCCATTGAATCCAGGTTGTCATCCAACCATTTCATCCTCTGTCACCCTCTTTTCCTTCTGCTCTCAATCTTTCCCAGCATCAGTGTCTTTTCCAGAGAGTCAGCTGTTCACATCAGGTGATCAAAGTATTGGAAATTCAGCATCAGTCCTTCCAATGAATATTCACAGTTGATTTCCTTTGAGACTGACTGGTTTGTTATGCTTGATGTCCAAAAGATTCTTAAGTGTCTTCTTCAACACCACAATTGGAAAGCATCAGTTCTTCAATGCGTAACCTTCTTTACAGTCCAACACTTACATTTGTATGTGACTACTGGAAAGACCATAGATTTGACTATATGGAGCTTTGTCAGCAAAGTGATGTAGGCGTCAAAAAACCCAGTACAAATGCATCGTGGCACAAGAATGTTTTATGGAGAACTCAAACACCATAATTACAGCTGATGTAAGTTTCTCGAAGTGAAAACTGCTGCTGCTGCTTCTGCTGCTTAGTCGCTTCAGTCGTGTCCGACTCTGTGCGACCCCATAGACGGCAGCCCACCAGGCTCCCCTGTCCCTGGGATTCTCCAGGCAAGAACACTGGAGTGGGTTGCCATTTCCTTCTCCAATGCATGAAACTGAAAAGTGAAAGGGAAGTCGCTCGGTCGTGTTCCACTCTTCAAGAACCCATGGACCGCAGCCTACCAGGCTCCTCTGTCCATAGGATTTTCCAGGCAAGAGTGCTGGAGTCGGGTGCCATCGCCTTCTCTGGAAGTGAAAACTAATTCTTAGTAATTCTGAAAAATAATAACAAAATAACATGTTCCCCTCTCAATGTATTTTATAGTAATCTATTCTTGAAATTTTGATATGCAGTAAAAACTGAACAAATACATTTGACTACAAAGCATGCTGTGTATCAGATAAGATTTAAATAAGCTTTTCCCGGAACTGATTAGCTAGAGGAGGATTTTCAAATTTTGTGAAATTCAGAGTAATTCTTTATAATGAAAATTTGTCCCAGACAGTTCAGTATTGCCTAAGAGACCTGGCCTCTGCCCATTAAAAGATTTTAACACCAAATACCTATCTCTCACCACATTTTGGTAAGAAAAACAGTGCCCCCAAATTTCCAAAACTTTCTTTCAAGGGTGATACCTTCACTGTTGAGAAGCAATGCTCTAGGAAAAATGTACGAAATACTTTCAGTTGGAATTCAGTTATGTATTTCAAACCATATGAAATCTATAGTGAGCAGAGGTCCTGGGACTGTTAGGCATCTCTTGGTAGAAGATGACTGCCCTGTGCCCTCTGACTACACTTAAAGAATGGATGTCCAGTGCATGCCTACCTGACATCCTCAAAATCTGTGCGAAGACATGATTTCTGCCTGCTGTTTACAGCATCACATCTGGAAATTCTTGTCTTTGTGGCTATTGTGTCCCATTCTTATATTGTCCAACAAATGAGAATCTTTGACCTTGTTCTTTAGCTATAGATGAGCTCCTGTGCTAGCACACCATGAAATATCCTTCAATTAGGGGAAACGATTACTTCCACCTAGCAGCTTACTCATGCTCTTTCCTCCTTCCACTCCCTGATTCCTGGGAATCAGTGAAGTGAATGCTATCTGGACTCAGAAACAGGTCAGATGTGACATCACAGATGCAACTCTCTTTACTTCTCAGCTTCTGTTTTACACACCAAAACACATAATGAGAAGCATGGTTGAACAAGATACCCCAGGGTATCTGTGAGGTAGCAAATTCTAAACTGAAAATAGTTCCTTGAGGCTGAAAACATAACACATGTAAACCATTATTTCTGACCACATGGGCAAATTTCTCTGTAAATTTCAGGGTCATGATAAGGACACAAGAATAAGTGTAACCTATTTAGGTTATCTGAAGCAGAAGATATTTTCTATAGCATGAGTAAGCACCACTATGTGTGGCTTCAAAATTTATCCGGGATCAGTGAAGTGTGTTTTAGGGGTGGGGCAGGAGAAGTGCTGTTTTTAACATCTCCTGTATTTTCCATACCTGGATTTGCATCCTCTTCCAACACAGAAAAATTTCCCTAGGAAGATGCAGTTCACCGTCCTTTCCACATCAATATCAAACTACAGGCTGCTCTCACTAAGAAGTTCCATGCACTCCAAGGTTAGGACTTAGGTTTCAGTGCCTCACCATTGATTTCAAAACTTAACAGCCCTCTAAGGCTATTTTTCTCTTACAAAGGCAGTAGTTGCTTTCCTCATTTTACTTCTTTCTGCAAATCTTGATTTTCAGATAGGTTCAGCTTGTTCCTCCCTTGATAATATTATTAATATCAATAGGGACATTAATGAATTATAAATCAGACTGACCCAAGGGGTAATGAAATTTTGAATTTCAACACATTTCCATTGCAAAATTGCTACTTCAAATTTTACATCACCCTTGTGCTTCTCAGTGTCTGAGATATTCCTTTCTTGTTATATTTTACTTCAATAAAAATTCAAATTCCTCTTCCCTTGGGTATGATCTGAGCTCTCCACAATTATACTAATTACTAGTATCCATAAGACATTATCATTTATCTCACCACTTGCCAAAGGCCACCTGCAATTTGGGTAAAAAAGCTACTGTCAGATAGGACTGGTTAGGACATCTTTGGGCTTCCCAGATGGCACTACTGGTAAAGAACCCACTTGGCAATGCAGGAGACCTAAGAAATGTGGGTTCAATCCCTGGAATTTGAAAATGCTCTGAATAAGGGCATAGCAACCCACTCCAGTATTCTTTTCTGAAGAATTTCATGGACAAAGGAGACTGGCGGGCTACAGTCCACAGGGTCACACAGAGTGGAACTCAACTAAAGCAACTAAAGCACGGGCACACAGGGCATCTTATCATCTCTTCTCTTTTGTCCAGCTGTTTACCTTCTACTTACGGCGCTTTCCTGGTTGTTCAATCAGTAAAGAATATGCCTTCAATACAGGAGACTTGGATTGGGAAGGAAATGACAATGCACTCTAGTATTCTTGCCTGGGAAATCCTATTTCCCAGAGGAGCCTGGTGAACTACACTCCATGGGATTGCTAGCATCAGACATGACTTAACAACTAAACCATTACCACCTATCTTCTACCTATACAACTATTTAGCTACCTAACAAATTCTGGAACCCACAGTATTGGCACATCTATTATTTCTTATCAGCCATCATATCACATTACTTTCCTTAGAATGTCATCTGTGAAGCTTTGTCAATGCAAATAATCAATAAAGAATCTAATAGGATTAGAAAACATTAATAGGATTAGAAAAGAATTTTATTCAAGTTAAATTGAGCACTATAGTCTGGGGGACACAGATTCAAGAAGCAGTTGAGTTGTGTTTTGCTGGACTGCAAAATAGGGAAGGCTCATAGAGGCAGAAATCACAAAGTTGCATAAATTGTTTAACTCTAAGTATAACTCCATTCAACATTTGCTTATCTGCATTCAACAAGTTCTAAAAGGTAATTGTTTCAATGCTACTTATTTCTAAGAAATTTGAATTTTTATTTATGATTAGTGCATTTATTTTATAGAAGTATTTTGTTATATTTATTTTTATTTATTTATTAATTTTTGCAACTTAATTGCATTATGGTCATTAACTGGGTTATGGAAAGCATTTATTCTTTGATATATATTGAGATTATGTTAAATAAATCAACTAACAAAGATCACCAAAACACATTTACATTCAAGTGAAATCAGAATTTTCAATTTCATATAACAAAGGAGAACACACATAGTTCTATATTTTTGTAGATATAACATTTTTAGGAAAATATGATTGCTTATTGCAGAAATTAAACAAATGTAGAGAAGGCAATGGCACCCCACTCCAGTACTCTTGCCTGGAAAATCCCATGGATGGAGGAGCCTGGTGGGCTGCTGTCCATGGGGTCGCACAGAGTCAGACACAACTGAAGTGACTTAGCAGTAGCAGCATAAATCTGGAAGATATAAATCTTAGAAAATTAACCCTATTATTGTACACATAAAATATTGGGTTCACCGACTTTTCACATGGTAATAACATGGGGGAGTACAGGGAAATCTGTTTTAAAACTAAAATTGAATTTGTCGAGATGATGTTCTCCATTCCAAGAATACTACAGAAACTCTCTTTTGGATAAGTCAAAATTGTACAGACACTGTAAAATATGCCAAATGCTCTGAGTNAAATTAACCCTATTATTGTACACATAAAATATTGGGTTCACCGACTTTTCACATGGTAATAACATGGGGGAGTACAGGGAAATCTGTTTTAAAACTAAAATTGAATTTGTCGAGATGATGTTCTCCATTCCAAGAATACTACAGAAACTCTCTTTTGGATAAGTCAAAATTGTACAGACACTGTAAAATATGCCAAATGCTCTGAGTGTCTCATTTTTCTTATCTTGTATCCTAGTAACAAAGGCCATTAATTAAACTCATAGATAAATCTTTTCCCTCCATTCCTCAGTTGCAGTTTTGTCAAGAAAAATATTTATAAGAAAGCATATATAAATAGAAGTTTCTGTTTCTTTTAGCTAAAATGGGGCAATTAATTTATCATTTGCCTATAAGTCACAAAAAATTAGAAACTATTTTGAAATGATGACATAATTTTTCAAAAGTTGTCAGGTGTAGTGAAAGCAGGGCTTAGAGAAAAATATATAGCTTTGAATGTACCTACAAGAAACAAAGGAAGACAACATCTGTCTTTTAGCTTCCAACTTGAAAAAAGGGCAAATTAAAGTAACATTAGTAGAATAAAAATTCTAATAATGGGAAATGCAATATGTTATACAGAATAAAGAGAGCAATACAGGAAAGCAAAAAAAAAAAACTAAAAAATCCCCAACGATTCCTTGATAAGTTTAATAACATTAATAAGCCTAAAGAAACTCTGTTTCAGATAAATAACACAAATGGCCAATACCAAGAAAATTACTACAGATCTAGCAGATAGTGAAAGGATAATAATATATTAGCAACAACTTTATTTCAATAAATTCAATAATTTTAATCAATTGAAAATTACAATATACCAAAACTAAAACAAATTACTGAAACAAGAAGAAATAAATGAACTGAGCATCAGTTCAGTTTGGTTCAGTCACTCAATTGTGTCCGACTCTCTGCAACACCACGGACTGCAGCATGCCAGGCCTCCCTGTCCATCACCAACTCCTGGAGTTTACCCAAACTCATGTCCGTTGAGTCAGTGATGCCATGCAGCCATCTCATCCTCTGTCGTCTCCTTCTCCTCCCACCTTCAATCTTTCCCAGCATCAGAGTCTTTTCAATGAGTCATCTATTTGACCTGAGCATACCTTAGTCTAATTCCTAGTTTAAAACATTCCCACACAAAAAATCCAAAGTTCAGAGAGATTTATCTGTGGAATTCCTCAAACATTAAAGAAGGAAATGATACCAATTGGAGATAAAACACTTTTAGAAATTATGGAAGGAAGTTATCAAGTCCAGCCTATCTCTGATATCACAGAACGATGAAAGAGAAGTAAGATATTAAGAGAGACAGGAAGGGAGAAAGAGAGAAAGTGAGAGAAAATTACTCATAATCAATTGGGTTTTATCCAAAAAGTTCAAGATTGGGTTATTCTTTGAAAATTAATCAATGAAATTTAGCATGTTAAGAGAATAAAGGACAAATAATGCAGGAAATGTTATTGACAAAATTAAGCAATAGATGAATATGAGAACTCCCTTAATTAACTAAAAAGCATCTACTTGCTAGGCAAGAATGCTGGAGTAAGTTGCCATTCCCTCCTCCCTGAGATCTTCTCAACACAGGGATTGAACCCATAACCCTTATGTCTCCAGCATTGGCAGGCGGGTTCTTTACCACTAGCACCACATGGGAAGTCCACTTAATGGTCCATATTATCATAAATTGAGGATGTTTCCTCACACTAATTCTATTTAATTTTACACTAAAGATACTTACTAGCTGATGCAATAATACAAAACAAAAGTTAGTTACATAAGAATTGAGAAGAAAAAAATCAATCTGAAACTACCACAACACTGTCAGGTATACCCAATACAAAGTAAAAAGTTTAAAGTTTGCAAAAACAGTGTCTCTAGTGACAGATGGAATGATTATCTACTTATCAAAGCCTAAAAAATCTACCAATAAACCTACCATAATAAAGCTAATTTAGTAAGGTTACAAAGACAATATATGATTTTATTTGCAATAAAAACACTAACCTAGACTATTTACTCAAGACCTATCGCTTATATTCATTTTACCTGACAGTTTAAGAAATAGACTCATGATAGACTACATGCTTTTTCTTTTTTTCTGCCATGCCACAGCATGCAGTTTCCTGCATTTTAGTTGCTTAATCCTTCATTACTTAGTCCCAAGGCTGCTGTAGTGGAAGTGTGGATTCTTAACCTCTGGACCACCAGTGAAGTCCACCAACATTTTCAAACAACTCAAATGTCAAAGAACAGGGAATGGAAACAAATTGTGTTTTATTCATATCGACTAAACAGTAAATAAATTAGAGACATATACAGTGACATGAATTAATCTCAAAGATATGTTAAAGCAAAGAAGACACACATTAAGAATACATTCTAAATTATTCTGTTTAAGTCAAAGTCAGGCAAAATTAATTGATAGTAGTAGAAATCAGAGACTAGTTACCCCAGATAGTAGGATGGTGGTAGAAACTGGGGGGAGAGAAGATGAGATGATAGAAATGTAAGTGGTTACAAGGAATATAAAATTTGTATAAAGTATATAAAATTACCAAAACTTATTGGACACTTAATAATTGTACATTTTATGGAAGGAAAATATGACTCATTAAAAAAAAAATTGAGTTAGAGAGACTGAGTGACTCATTCAGTGCCAGAACTATCATCAATCATTCTATTTCTATTTTCTAGAAGAGGCTGAACAAACTGCAAATTTATTATGTTCATTACTTTGATATTTAAACATGAAATATTAGCACATGTTAAATGGCAATATCATACTTCAAAGATGTCAAATGCTATATCTAATGACATGATTACTTTTCAGGAAAAAGGATAAGTGCTAGGATTTCAGAACAAGGAGAAATTACTGTAGGATGAAACTATCTGGAAGGTCTTCATGCTGAAACAAAATTTTAAGTCAAACTTTGAAAGTTGGGCATACATTTGAGTTGTTATCCAATATTTTAATTATTGTTGCTGGTATACATTTTTACTTGTTATAAGCAGTGTTACAAGCATTAAAGTTGGCCAAAAATAATCAAATTGGGTTAACCCTAGATTAAGAAGAGTTTATGTGATAGAAATTGAAAATAATGATAGATAGTTTGGGGAAAGACTTGAAATAAGAATCTTAGTTTTCAACATCTGACATTATCTGCAAATGGTGTCAAAACAGTGTCTACTAACATCAGTGAAAGTAACCAGGTTTAAAAATTTAGAACAAACCTTTATGCACCCAAAAATAACTTGACTTTGTCCATAGCTAAATAAAGAAAATATAAAAAGCAAGCAAAACACAAAACATGAACACCTTCAGTTTTTTCACTAAAACACAGAATGAGATTTCAGTACTTCTGTTTTCCTGACATCTGAACGTTATTACAGTATTAAATTTAACAACTGACTAAACACAACACTCACAAGCTGATGGATGATAGGTAGTAATTGTTAAAGCAAACCTTCAGAACATGTTTTACAGGGTACAGTATCCAATTTCCTGAAGTGACAGTTTTCAGTATCTTAATAGCGAATGGATAGTAAATTGTTCACTTCATGAGCATTTTTGGCACAAATTTTTAGAAGCAATTTTCAGGGGAGTCATCTAGGATGAATGATATGGTACTTAGTGCAGCATGGGAGTACAACATTAAACAATCACCGTGTGCAGGATATGACTTCATATGACCCGAATTGCAACTTGTGTGCAAGGAGAGCAAGAAATGCTTATGTTACATGGAGTAAGTTTTATCCCTGTGACAAGAGAAAAGAACTTCTAGCCACTGGATTCTTCTAAATGATAAGACTGCTATTTACTTGAATGCTTAACTTCCTGTGATGAGCATTTTAGATTACTTTTCTATCATTAACCAAGCAAAGCTGTGTATCATGGAAAAGTATAGTTGCATTATGTTGCTACTGAGATGAGTCTTTATCCGTACATAGCCCTTAAACTTACCCAGTGATGGGTGGGTCTGCAATGCTGAAGGAGTCATTTCTCGTATTCTCTCTAGGAAATTCATCCCTCTAATGGTTTAAGCGTCCAAGGAAAATCTGTTTCAAAGAGTGTAAATTGGGGCACGTAAACATATCAGCTAGTAACAAATATAATTCAGAGTGAAAGGGCTTAATGATTTCTTGGAGCTAAAAAAGGTAGGATATTAATACTTGATCATAGACTAATTCCCTTTTTGTACTTAACTTTCCATTTAACTCTTACAGAAAAAAGAAACTCCCTTTCAACATTACTTTCTGTTTTTAATTAATTTTTGTTTTTATTTAATATTTGGTCACATTGTGTCGTCATTGCTGTGTGGGCTTTCTTTAGTTGCAGCAAGGGAAGCTGCTCTTCACTGTGATGTTTGGGCTTCTTATCGCAGTGGCTTCTCTTGTTGTGGAGCATGACTCTAAGGCATGCAGGCTTCAGTAGCTGTAGCTCATGGTCTTCGGTAGCTGTGGCTCCCAAGTTCTGGAGCACGGGCTCAGTTGCTGTGGTGCACAGATTTAGTTGCCCTGCGACATGTGGAATCTTCCCAGATCAGGGAGCAAACCTGTGCTCCCTGCATTGGTAGGTGAATTCTTATCCATTGTACCACCATGGAAGTCCTCAACATTGCTTTCTATGTAACATGACATACTTTGAGAAACATAGGTATTAGGTCATCTTTAGAAACATAAAATACAGGTGGAGAAGGAAATTGCAACCCATGCAAGGAGATCCAACTAGTCCATTCTAAAGGAGATCAGCCCTGGGATTTCTTTGGAAGGAATGATGCTAAAGCTGAAACTCCAGTACTTTGGCCACCTCACGCAAAGAGTTGACTCATTGGAAAAGACTCCAATGCTGGGAGGGATTGGGGGCAGGAGGAGAAGGGGACGACAGAGGATGAGATGGCTGGATGGCATCACCGACTTGATGGGTGTGAGTTTGAGTGAACTCTGGGAGTTGGTGATGGACAGGGAACCCTGGCGTGCTGCGATTCATGGGGTCGCAAATAGTTGGACACAACTGAGAGACTGTACTGAACTGAAAAGTATTCTCTGAACCTCCCCCCCTTTTTGTTTTGGTGGGGGAGGGTGGCAGCAAGAATACAGTAGTGGGTTGCCATTCCGTTTTCCAGGAGATCTTCCCGACCCAGGGATTGAACCCAGGGNGCCATGCCACAGCATGCAGTTTCCTGCATTTTAGTTGCTTAATCCTTCATTACTTAGTCCCAAGGCTGCTGTAGTGGAAGTGTGGATTCTTAACCTCTGGACCACCAGTGAAGTCCACCAACATTTTCAAACAACTCAAATGTCAAAGAACAGGGAATGGAAACAAATTGTGTTTTATTCATATCGACTAAACAGTAAATAAATTAGAGACATATACAGTGACATGAATTAATCTCAAAGATATGTTAAAGCAAAGAAGACACACATTAAGAATACATTCTAAATTATTCTGTTTAAGTCAAAGTCAGGCAAAATTAATTGATAGTAGTAGAAATCAGAGACTAGTTACCCCAGATAGTAGGATGGTGGTAGAAACTGGGGGGAGAGAAGATGAGATGATAGAAATGTAAGTGGTTACAAGGAATATAAAATTTGTATAAAGTATATAAAATTACCAAAACTTATTGGACACTTAATAATTGTACATTTTATGGAAGGAAAATATGACTCATTAAAAAAAAAATTGAGTTAGAGAGACTGAGTGACTCATTCAGTGCCAGAACTATCATCAATCATTCTATTTCTATTTTCTAGAAGAGGCTGAACAAACTGCAAATTTATTATGTTCATTACTTTGATATTTAAACATGAAATATTAGCACATGTTAAATGGCAATATCATACTTCAAAGATGTCAAATGCTATATCTAATGACATGATTACTTTTCAGGAAAAAGGATAAGTGCTAGGATTTCAGAACAAGGAGAAATTACTGTAGGATGAAACTATCTGGAAGGTCTTCATGCTGAAACAAAATTTTAAGTCAAACTTTGAAAGTTGGGCATACATTTGAGTTGTTATCCAATATTTTAATTATTGTTGCTGGTATACATTTTTACTTGTTATAAGCAGTGTTACAAGCATTAAAGTTGGCCAAAAATAATCAAATTGGGTTAACCCTAGATTAAGAAGAGTTTATGTGATAGAAATTGAAAATAATGATAGATAGTTTGGGGAAAGACTTGAAATAAGAATCTTAGTTTTCAACATCTGACATTATCTGCAAATGGTGTCAAAACAGTGTCTACTAACATCAGTGAAAGTAACCAGGTTTAAAAATTTAGAACAAACCTTTATGCACCCAAAAATAACTTGACTTTGTCCATAGCTAAATAAAGAAAATATAAAAAGCAAGCAAAACACAAAACATGAACACCTTCAGTTTTTTCACTAAAACACAGAATGAGATTTCAGTACTTCTGTTTTCCTGACATCTGAACGTTATTACAGTATTAAATTTAACAACTGACTAAACACAACACTCACAAGCTGATGGATGATAGGTAGTAATTGTTAAAGCAAACCTTCAGAACATGTTTTACAGGGTACAGTATCCAATTTCCTGAAGTGACAGTTTTCAGTATCTTAATAGCGAATGGATAGTAAATTGTTCACTTCATGAGCATTTTTGGCACAAATTTTTAGAAGCAATTTTCAGGGGAGTCATCTAGGATGAATGATATGGTACTTAGTGCAGCATGGGAGTACAACATTAAACAATCACCGTGTGCAGGATATGACTTCATATGACCCGAATTGCAACTTGTGTGCAAGGAGAGCAAGAAATGCTTATGTTACATGGAGTAAGTTTTATCCCTGTGACAAGAGAAAAGAACTTCTAGCCACTGGATTCTTCTAAATGATAAGACTGCTATTTACTTGAATGCTTAACTTCCTGTGATGAGCATTTTAGATTACTTTCTTATCATTAACCAAGCAAAGCTGTGTATCATGGAAAAGTATAGTTGCATTATGTTGCTACTGAGATGAGTCTTTATCCGTACATAGCCCTTAAACTTACCCAGTGATGGGTGGGTCTGCAATGCTGAAGGAGTCATTTCTCGTATTCTCTCTAGGAAATTCATCCCTCTAATGGTTTAAGCGTCCAAGGAAAATCTGTTTCAAAGAGTGTAAATTGGGGCACGTAAACATATCAGCTAGTAACAAATATAATTCAGAGTGAAAGGGCTTAATGATTTCTTGGAGCTAAAAAAGGTAGGATATTAATACTTGATCATAGACTAATTCCCTTTTTGTACTTAACTTTCCATTTAACTCTTACAGAAAAAAGAAACTCCCTTTAGACATTACTTTCTGTTTTTAATTAATTTTTGTTTTTATTTAATATTTGGTCACATTGTGTCGTCATTGCTGTGTGGGCTTTCTTTAGTTGCAGCAAGGGAAGCTGCTCTTCACTGTGATGTTTGGGCTTCTTATCGCAGTGGCTTCTCTTGTTGTGGAGCATGACTCTAAGGCATGCAGGCTTCAGTAGCTGTAGCTCATGGTCTTCGGTAGCTGTGGCTCCCAAGTTCTGGAGCACGGGCTCAGTTGCTGTGGTGCACAGATTTAGTTGCCCTGCGACATGTGGAATCTTCCCAGATCAGGGAGCAAACCTGTGCTCCCTGCATTGGTAGGTGAATTCTTATCCATTGTACCACCATGGAAGTCCTCAACATTGCTTTCTATGTAACATGACATACTTTGAGAAACATAGGTATTAGGTCATCTTTAGAAACATAAAATACAGGTGGAGAAGGAAATTGCAACCCATGCAAGGAGATCCAACTAGTCCATTCTAAAGGAGATCAGCCCTGGGATTTCTTTGGAAGGAATGATGCTAAAGCTGAAACTCCAGTACTTTGGCCACCTCACGCAAAGAGTTGACTCATTGGAAAAGACTCCAATGCTGGGAGGGATTGGGGGCAGGAGGAGAAGGGGACGACAGAGGATGAGATGACTGGATGGCATCACCGACTTGATGGGTGTGAGTTTGAGTGAACTCTGGGAGTTGGTGATGGACAGGGAACCCTGGCGTGCTGCGATTCATGGGGTCGCAAATAGTTGGACACAACTGAGAGACTGTACTGAACTGAAAAGTATTCTCTGAACCTCCCCCCCTTTTTGTTTTGGTGGGGGAGGGTGGCAGCAAGAATACAGTAGTGGGTTGCCATTCCGTTTTCCAGGAGATCTTCCCGACCCAGGGATTGAACCCAGGGCTCCCACATTGTAGGCAGATACTTTACCATCTGAGCCCTCAGAATTTAACCCAAGAGAAATTGTCAAAGAATGTGAGGAATACCCTTGAGAATAAGAAGCTAAAGAAGACTGGAGAGGTGGCTAAAGGGGAGAATCTCCACTCCTTTGGTATGTACATAGTCAGAGAAATCCAGCAAGAGACTTCAGTATATTTCATGACATCACCAAAGAACAAAGTGAACTTCAAATATTTGTCATTTTCAAAGAGCCAAAGCCATCTAAGACAGGTTCAAGTCAGGGTAAGTACATTGTCTTTCCTTTTTCCAGGTATTTCCAAACCTAGAAGGAAATGGCAACCCACTCCAGTGTTCTTGCCTGGAGAATCCCAGGGATGGGGGAGCCTGGTGGGCTGCTGTCTATGGGGTCGCACAGTGTCGGACACAACTGAAGCGACTTAGCAGCAGCAGCAGCAGCAGAGGGATTAGTCACTGCACCAAGTGAATATATGGATATGGAACAAGGAAGGCCAATCATTTCTCCTTCTAAAAATCAAGCAGCACACCAGCAATCAGTATTTCTCTGAAAAAAAGGATACTGGGAAAGACTCACTCCTGAATAAATGTCGAAATAATAAATATACTGTATCCAACATTCTACTTTAGGAATCAAGGCTTCATTTTATGAATAAAGTAATGCTGGGATTCCCTATTACCTGAAATTGACAAAAAAAAAAAAAAGTCATGAGGCTTGACAGAGTTGTTATTTACTGGCTGAAGAAAAATGTCTCCCCAACTGAGGGGAAGTGGGAGACAAAATTACAGTTGTATTTGCATTACATCACACTTACACTTGTCCTAGTCTACAGTCTCACTAGTATTAATAAAATTGCTTGTCATGGGCAAGTGTTCCTTGGCTCTCATTTTTCTTTTATTCCACTCACATTAGCCTGGTTTTTTTGTGTTTGGGAAATTTGCCCCTCTCCCAGCCTTATTTGTGTTATTACTGTGAAAATTATTCTATTCTTAGCTCTAAGAGTGGTCTTCTCAGGTGGTTCAGTGGTAAAAAAAAAAAAAAAAAACCACCTGGAGTGCAGGAAACTCATGTTGGATCCCTGAGTTGGGAAGATCTTGGAGGAGGAAATGGCAAACCACTCCAGTATTCTTGTGTGAGAGATCCTATGGACAGAGGAGCCTGGAGGGCTATAGTACACAGGGTCTCAAAAAAGGCAGACATGACTGAGCAACTGAACAACAACAACAAAGGCTCTAAGAACTGGCCATGATTGACTGAAGCTAGTCAACATATCACATTCCTCTGGTCATGTGAGTAACACGGAACATTTGTGATTATAGATTTCAGGAGCTGTACCTAAGCCATGTTGCAGTTAGAGAGACCAGCTCTTTCCTCCAGCTAATTGATATGGGAGAATGTGGAGTATGAGGTGGCTGTAATCCCTTAGCTAACACAGTGGAAAGCCCTTACCTGGGTAACATGGGGTGTGGGGATAGAGCTGACCCAGGAAGTAGACATTGTTTGATCTGCTATGTAGAAGTTAAGGAAACGAGACTCTTAAATCTTGAGAAGATTAAAGCAGTAAGTTTTACTTCTTGTTTGTGGATGAAATATATTGAAAATATATGTGGATGAAATACATCTAAACTATCATTGAGATTTGAAGGGGGGATTTATTTGAATTTTTCCCCCATAAGTCTATATATTATACAATTGTGTTTTTTTGTCACATTCAGTTCCTAGTTGCTTATTCCTTCCTCATTACAAATTAACATAATTACTAAATGTTTCTCAATTTTGGATATATTTGTTGATATTTAAAGTTATTCTTAGTCATTATATCCAGCAAATGAATATTAACCCTCAGAAGTAATACTGAATATCTTTTGAAATTCTTTGCAACCCTATTCCTGATCCTCAAGTCTCACTGCTTCAGAAAAATAGCACATTTTCTACTTGTCTTGATATTTGTTTTGTTTTGTTTTGTTCTTGATCAAATATTAGGCTGTAGCTTATGGTTCTTGAGGGATAACTTCTTCCAATTTCATGTCTGAATAAATAATGCTGTATAGAGATTTTTATTTTTAAAGATTAATTTTTATGTAGACTATATTTCAGTGGAAAGATATCAACAATATAGAAACCCCCTACTAGTTTAATGAATCCATAAAAATGGCAATATTCTTTTTCTTAGGCTAGCGAGGATGTAAATAACAGCATTTGAAAAAGCCTGTTCTTAGGTTATTTACAAGGAATTTTATTTATCAGGCAACTGAAACTCATTTGGACTTGTAAACCAGAATGACCTATACATACTAATATCATTAGCCTAGAAAATAGTATAGTGAGTTATTTCCCTGTCAGAGCCCGTGAACTAGAGAAAGATGAGGTGCAGAAAAGTCTGATTAGGAGGTTACTAGAGAAAAATACTTGTGAAATGGCCTTTGTATAAAACAAGATAGCTACTTGAGTAGAAAGTTTAAAAATATACTGTTTCAATTTTCAGTCCTTGAAATATTTCAAAATTTAGACATGAATATAAATCTAACTAAGTTAAATGTGAGGGAACTCTTTGATCTCCCTTTTAGAAATCAAATTTACCAGTTTTTGGCTACAATAATTGCTCAAGTTCATGATTAAAAAATAGGATGGTGGAAGGCAGAATTTTGGCTGGCTTGATATTTAGGAGGTGATAAATGATCCTATCAGTACTGATATTATTATAACTTTCAGGGTCACTAGATATTGGACTGTTTCTGACAAGAGACACTCTTCCTGAAATTGTTTTGTGATCTATGAATACACTTGGATTATACAGTTGATGCTGTACATCAGAATCTTTCAATCAACTGTCACATTCAATGATAATCATAAAAGTGAATAGATCTTATCAAATAATTGGCTAAAACATTTTTATTAATCAAGTCATACTTCCCATTTCTTCTATTATAGAATAAAACACTGCTACTGAGAAAACAGTTAAATTATTAAAAGTAAATTAAATTTAATGTGCTTAATGTTTATCCACATAGAAGCATGTGACAGAATTTCCTTCTTTCTTAAAAACAAACAATATTCATACCTAAAACCGCTGAACTGTACACTTCAAATGGTAAAATATTAAATTATATGCGATGTATTTTATCACAATAAAAACTCAAAAAAATAACTAAGTAGAAAAAATAAGAAAGTACTTAATAGTAAAATGGCAAATGCCATAAATAGAAATTACTTTTTCATAAAGAAAATACATAAAAGATAAATGCATCATCAAATATTAAAACTCATAGATAACACTATTTTCTTAAAGAAGTGCTATGGTGATACAAGATAATATATGCAAGTCCTTAAAACAGTGTCTTGCCTATTAAAACTGTTCATCAAGGTTGGATAGTATTATTACAAACACGTTTTAAAACTGGAATAGGGATTGAAGAAGAGTGGAAAAATACATATATACATAAAGAGAGAGCACATCATGCTCAAGTAAGTAAAGACTGAAAAATTCATGGTGCTCAGTGTAGAAAAGTATCATCCTAAACATTACTGGAAAGATGCAAATCTATATAATCTCAGAAACTGACTGATAATGTGTTCTCGAAACCTAAGGAGTTCTTTAACCTTTACCCAGTAATTCCATTGCAAAGATTCTGTTCAAAAGAAATACTGATAAGTTGAAAAAAATATTCATTGCTATTATATTTTTAAAACTTTACAAAACAAAATTATATTCCACGGAGAATAAGAATCTTTCTTTTTATTTCCATACATTTGCCTCAGTCTAGCTGTCTGTCCAAAAAAAAAAGTTTAAGTTAATGATGTTGGTTACTTAGTGTACTTAATAATATATTCCTTAATATGTCAAAACAACTGATTAATATTTCATTGAGTATAATTCAAAATAAAGTAATGAGAAAATGAGTAAATGAAATACAATAACTGTTAAATGTGGGTGACAGAACTATGGAAGATCTATTTTCTAAATGGTTATAAATCTTTAACATTTTAACAAGGAACATGAATTAGCCACTTTGCTATTAAAAAGACAAATAATTACACAAAAGTACATGGGATATTTTTAATTAATTAATTAGCCTCTTACAAACTCCAAAGCTTAAAAGCTTAGGGCTATTAGAGAGTTGTCTCATTTTAATCTAATTATGTAATGAAATTTTGATATTAAATTTGATTATTTAAAGGGTAAGTACTATACTGTGCAATTTATAAAGGGAATTGTTTTAAAAACTCCATGACTCACTGATTTTGTTTCTTTCTTATAAAATCATCATTTTTTTAACCTTATATTGCTGGTTTCTATAGAATATATTCATTCAATTAATATTTATTGAATATCTTTGTACTGGAATCTCCTCAAGATAAAGATGATGAGTTAAGACCTCAGTTGACTCAAGGAAATTCATAAATAAATTGATAAATATGTTGGAAGTGTTATAATATAGAAATAAAGTACTTTGGGAATCCAGAGTAGTTATTACTTAACCCACATTGAGTGAGAGGGGTTTTAAGTTTTTAAGAGAACCCAGTAGAATATGAGGCATGTGTTAAAATATTTCCTGAACATTTTAAGAAAAGTAAGTTTACCGAACAATCCAGAAAGAGGCAAGAACTTGGAATTATATACATTTTAGCATAATATGTATATTAATTATATATGCACATACACATATAGGACAATGAAATATAATGTTATTTCTGATGAATAATGGGGCCATTGTGACTAAAACATAAACCATGCCTTTGGATAAAATGATAGACAGATGTGATAGATGGGTTTAGAACAAGTAGTTGTAAAATAGAAAATATTTTTTTGCACAATATGCTTTGAAGTCTAGATATTATCCTCATACAAACATTACTCAGAAAGTCAGCATATGATTTGATTGAAGAAGAAGAATTACAAAATTTTATTGACTGTGAAAAATTGGAGGCTGATGTGGAGATGAGAAGTAACTAGAAATACTGTTCAGAAATTATATAAGAAATAGCTATGATAGCTAAAATTAAAACATATAATATCCTGAACCAAGTTTTGTTAGCAGGAACACAATGAAAAAGGTCTCTCTCAGGTATATAGGGCTCATTCTCTGGCTTTATATAGGTGTTAAGGGAGATAGAAAAAATAGGAATGGTTTGGAGGGTATCTGACTCTATCACAGGCAATTGGGTGGATGATTATCTTCAATTCAGAAATGAAATCTTAGATTTCACTGAGATATTATAATGAAGAACAATTATACAAAAATATATGAAAATGCTGATCCATATAGGTTTGCAGCAATATTTGAGACCATTTGCGAAGATCATGGGACTGGGACAGAAATGAAGACATCGGTGGAGGAAAATGGGTTTTTTATTTAGTTCCAGGTTTTTTGTTTGTTTGTTTGTTGTAAGGTATAGAATGTTTACTTCTTAAAATATTAGAATACTTATAGGGCCAAAAGAAGTGTAGTTAAACAAAAAATGACCAGCTTAGTGGAAATTAATAGACTAAAATGTACCAATAGGAAACAATTTGAATATATATTTTCAATATGAATGAAATATTTAAATGAAAGATACATATAAAGAATTCAGCCTTCATTTTTCTAATTACTTATAATATCTTAAACTATGTAGTGAAGTAGAGTTGCCAATAGATTGGCTAAAATTATATTTATGAACAGCTATTGTGTCTAATTAGCAAATAATTATATTAAAATGATTCTAAAACTTTTTTAAATGTTTGAAAAATATTTTCTGTTATGATTCAAATATCTCCTTCACCCACAAAATTATTTTACTAAGATTCTCAATTTACTTTGCAAACCTTTTCTTAATATGTAAAAGGAAGTAACAGTCTTTCAACTCTTAACAAAATTAGTGAAAATCAAATTTACAGTTCAAATATACGATGTGTCATTCTAGCATCTTAGCATAATTGCTAATAAAATGCAGATAAAAGGAGAACGTACAGTAAGATTTGTTTATTCAGAGAAAACTTCTGTATGAAGTAAATTTAGATCAGGTTTTTAAGGAGATTTCAGACCTGCCAAGATCTGGGGGAGAATGCAAAAATGAAAGAAATGAAATAATGAAAAGAATGAAAGAAATCAAATAAGCATAAAGTTTTGAGCATCTCATACCTCTCTTGACTCTATTATAACAGTTGAGGCAAATGTCACATCCCTTGCTTTAAGATTTCTTGAAATCCATCCTCAAAACTGAGACAGTGTTTATTTAATTTCAGCGAGTATGACTGGTTTCCCTAAAGATAGATGTAAAATACTGAGAAATATTAGACTCACCAGGTAAAGACTGAAAAAATGAAATGAGAAAATGGTCATTCCATGCACACCTACTATGTGCCAGGTACCAAGCAGATGCTTTGTGTATATTATGGTATTTACTCCTTGAAGCAACTTGGCAGGTTTGCATGGTTTAATTGCACAGAAGACACTGAAGTTTAAAGGTTAAGTACCCTACCCAAAATGACCAGAATGGTAAAAATGGAATCTCTGTATTGGTTTGCTTTCTAAAATGTGTTGTTCTCCATTTATTTACTGCAAATACATTTTACATGTTGCCTTTGTTTGCTTAATTTCAATATCTCTTTTTACATGAAAAAAGATTAGCTGTTAGCTGTATATTGATATGAGTGATGTGTAGTGAATTATGGTATACTGTCAGTTCAGTTCAGTTGCTCAGTCGTGTCCGACTCTTTGCGACCCCATGAATTGCTGCACTCCAGGCTTCCCTGTCCATCACCAACTCCCGGAGTTCACTCAGATTCACGTCCATCAAGTCAGTGACACCATACATATGTTTTATTTATTTATTTATATGTATAGTGATTATATGTGTGTAGTGATTTATAGTGATATGTAGTGATTTATGGTATACTAGTGATTTATAGTATATTATATACATGTTTTATTTATTAATTTATATGCATAGTATACCATATTTATAGTATACTAAACATTAGTTCACTTCAGTCGCTCAGTCGTGTCCAACTCTTTGCAACCCCATGAATTGCAGCACACCAGGCCTCCCTGTCCATCACCAACTCCTGGAGTTCACTCAGACAATCTTTCTGGGGGATTCTATTTAAAATGACAAGAATCATTTAGCTCACAGAATTCTTAGGACAGAATGGTCGTTAATAGGGAGAAACTAGATACATTATTAACAAGAATCATTATCATCCATCTCCCACATTTTAGTTCACATATCTTGAAATATTCTCTTCCCCCAATTACTTCACAATTATTCATTAGCTTTGACAACATCAAAGAAATAAAGGATTGACCCAGATCTGCAACTTAGAACTGGGTCCCCTGATCAGTTAGGGAAGGTCAAAGGGGCTAATGCATTCAGGAAACATAGGAAAGGGGATATTGAAGAGGATATATTTAATCCTCAGAGCCAAATAATCATTAGCAGTGGTGATGGATAGAGTTAAATATGCAATAACTACAGAGTCAGTACTACATTTATTCAGATTCATAAATGAAAATAAGTAGTGATAATCAGGCTCTGAAGTGGTTGGTTACTTGAATAAAGGATAAATGTCTAAGCCCATAAACTCTGACAGTAATCATGAAATCATATACTGCCTTTCTACTATATAATTCTGATTTTAGTATTTTAACATTATTTATTGAGAGCTCATGTGAAGCAAATGTAGATAAAATATTTCACCTAGGAATTATATATACTTTGATTCAACAAATACTCTTTGTGTTCATTCTATACACATGTGAAGTTTCAAATAACACTTTTATTTTAGACAATTCTATCTATTGCATGCAAATCTAGTTTTACTATTTCTTATCACAATGTACAAATTCAACATCCCTAAGTCTATATAATATGCTGATCTTTTAAAACTATGTCATCACTATTGCAATTTAAAATTGTTTGTAAACTACAATTAAAATTAGCATTGTGATAAATTCTCTTTGAAGCTCTGTAAAAGACAGCATATATTTTTCTCACTCCTTTTCAATATCAAAAATTAAATATTTGTTGATATATTATTCAATGACACACTTCTAAATAAATTGGATTTCAGGCTGCCTTTGCATGGTAAAATAGTAACAAATACACTTTCTTCTATTTCAAAAATATATACCCATTTCACATAAAAGACAAAAAAGGAACAATATGTATCCTATTGTATAATGCAATTATCTCTAGTTTGAATTATATAAATGGCCAGTAAACCTTTCCCTTCAGACAATGCATAAATATTTAATAACATAAAGGTGGTCAATAATTTAAATTCAATGAGATTTGTACATTGATTTTCCAGATAAAATACTATTAAGCCAAAGGATTTCCCACAGGTTCAGTTTTCTCTATGACCCTATGTGTTATACATTAAGATATTATATTTACAATGATAACCAAGGAAGCAGTCTTGCTCAGCAAGTGAAGCAAATTAACTGCATATTATAGATTATTTCTAGTGGAACACTGATGGATACATACTTGCTGCTACCTGAGGTCAAATCCTGCCTTAGGCAAAAATCATGAAACAAGCCCAGGTGATCATTATTCCTCTCCCATTCTCCTGACCTCCTCAATGACCCTTGTTTTCAGTCCCTGTAGGTGGGATAGCTCTTCCTGGCTACACTTCAGGTGTGCAGTGGCTAATCAGAGGAACCTTCTTAGGACAATGTTTCATGCTTCATGCTTACTGCTTTCCCCCATGTCAAAATACATTGTGTTAGATATTGGTTGTCAGCTGGAATACAAGTCGATAACTAGATACAAATAAAGCCATGAAATGGTACAAAATGATTGGATTGCCTCCTGTGAAGGTATTTCTGGTCCAGCTGAAAAGACTTCTTAGAATATAAGAAATGACTCTTAAGCAGTGAAATATCAAGGGACAGTCTGAAAATATTTTCAGAAAAGTGAGTCTTTTCCTATTAGTAAAAATCTATGCACCAGTCCATTCAAAATTATCTCAATTATATTCTCCAAGGTTTTATGTTTAATCTCTAGTGGTCTTAACAGTGAAACAATAAGACTATAAAATGAGATTCAGAAATTTTATCATCAAATAGGTATTTATGAGTGAGTGACAGTGGCTCAGTTGTGTCCTACTCTGTGACCCTATGGACTATAGCCTGCCAGGCTCCTTTGTCCATGGAATTCTCCAGGCAACAATGCTGAAGTAGGTTGCCATTTCCTGTTTATATACTTTCATACATCCTTAAAATCTGATTTCCAAATTAGGAATAAGATAGAATTCCCAGTTGCTGATTATTTTTCAGTTTTTTCAGCTTTATTAAGATATAACTGCATACAATATTGTATTAGAATAGTATATACAACATTATGACTTGATATATATAGTGAAATTATTACAACAATAAATTTAGTTGTCTTTTGCTCATATAGTTACAATATTTTTTATGTCTAAAAATTTTAAGATCTACTCCCTTAGCAACTTTCAAATATGCAATACAGTACTGTTAACTATAGTTATCATGTTGTACATTATATCTCTGGAATTTATTTAATTTTTAAATTGGACATTGGTTACTTTTAATCATTTTTTTAAGGCATTGGCATTAATACAATGAATAATACAAGGGACCCACACTGGTATTATAAACTAAATTACAATATAGTGGAACTTGAAATTTATATTTCTCAGAAGCTATATTTTAAGATATTTTATATTATTTGACAATATATTCTTTTTATTTAATTTTTAATTTAACTTCTAGTAAATTCCTTATTTAATTTCCAATAAAATAAGTTGTGAGTGACATTTGAGAAATATAATTTATAAGGGTAAATGTTATTATAAATTCTTTACTATCTTCTTATACCTGATGTTAGGGAATTGCATGCTTAAGTTTCTCATAATAATCATAATTATATCCCATGTTTCTTATTATTCATGATAAGTAGATAAAACTGAGACCAAATTATATTTTTTTCGATCAATAACATGGGAATTTTTGTTGCCTTTAGGAAAACAGACCAATAAATATATAGATTTTATATACCATTAATTTGAAAATTAGAAATGATTGCATTAAATAGACCCTTTGTATAATCCTGGTCTTAAAACTTAGTAACTAAGGTGTTAAATATTTCCACTTTGCTGTTGAGACAGTACACTATTCCATAGTATAGGCCCTCAATCTTCACTTGTCAAGATAAGGATAATCAATCTCAATTCCCCATAAAATGCAATTTCCATTAGAGACAAGCAATAAACACTACCAATCTCTTGGAAGCATTGGACTTCTACAAAATAATCCCCTTTAAAAAAGACAAGGGGAAAAATACTTTATTTTACCACTGAGATCGGGTATGTGGAAGCAGAAAAGTCAATTCATCTTCTTATCTTTCTGAGATACCTATAATTAATGTTTCTTTAGGTTTTTTTTTTTTTTTTTTTAAGGCTAAAATAGAATTCAGTGAAACTGAACATTGCAAAGGAAGGGAGCAACAGCATTTACAAAGACATATTAAAACTGCATTCCATATAAACTGGCATGCATTCTAACATCCCAAACAAGGCTGACTGTCAATACACTCAAAATCTGGTCAATAATATTTTCTGTGTGAATAAAAGTTATGGCCTCCATCTTCAGGAAGCTTATGTTTTACTAGAGCGTAGAAAACACAATTCAAGGTAATATATTTTTCTTTTTTTCCAAAACATCCAACAAGGAGGATGTATTTACAACAAAAAATTCAATTGCTGCTAAAATAGACAGATTGACATACATGAATGCTCACTGTGGATATTGCTGATGACTTTTCTAGAACTTAAATCTTGATATCATGTCCTTGTTGCAGTCTTTCAGAGGTTCTGCATTGCTTTCAGTATAAAAGTCAAATGATCATAAAATAATCATCACTTTAATAGTCATTTAATTTGAACACAATTCTAATTTCAGTGTCCTCTTTTCCTTTACTCCATATCTATAGATATATGACTCTCCCTTACTGCTTTCTCTCCTCTTCTCAGCAGTGTGGAAAGTTACCTATTAATTTGCATGTATCTTGCAGAATTCATTTTAATGCCTCCTCCCCCTACAAAGTGCTCTGACTCTTCCTTAACCCTCCACCCAGGACTGATTTGTCTTTTCCAAAATTCTGCCACTATATATTTTCTGAGTTTCCCTGGGAACTCAGATAGTAAAGAATTCTTCTGCAACATGGCATCATTGAGTATTGTAGTAACTTTTTGTTGGCAATCTTTTCTTGAACCTGTGCCTCTTGGGAGTGTGGAGTTTTAACCGCTCTTCTGCCAGGGAAGTCCCTTTGTCATAATTTAAAATGTAAAATTATCTTAAAAAATTAAAAATTCTTCCATCTTCTGAAGTTCTACTAGTTTAGGATTTCTGAGATATTTTAGTAAGGTAAGAATTCTACATATCTACAAGAATAATTAAAAAATAACTTAGGAAATAAAAAGAGTAAAAACCAAAAATTATTTATGTCTTATTTCCACAGTCTGAAATGCACAACTGCTTTATTTCCTACATTAAAATGAGCACTTCCTACTTTATTCAAGAGGGGAGCACACATTTCTTACATACTCCTGCCAAACTTTCAGGAAGAAAGCTCTTAATGTCATAGCATATGATCTTTGGCTTTTCCTTTGGGGAAGCTAATTCTCAGAGGACAAAAAAAAAATTGTCTTAAAAATAACTTTATGTATTAGAGGTGATATTTCATCAAAGAGTCATAAAGCTTAGAAGATGAGAAAAAAAAATGAAGATCTTCTTTTGCAGACATTCTTCATTATTTGTGCAAAGTGGTTTGAGTGTATTGTGGTCATCATTAAAGGTCAACAAGGTTTTTCCAAGGCAGTTCATTTATATCTTACCAAATTATCACTATAATTTGGTACATTTCTCTCTTCTATTTAATCAAGTAATTACTAATATCATAAGACTCCACTGGACAAATTTTTGGTTCACTTAAAAGGTGCTAAACCAAAAGTAAAATGTTGTCTAGGGGAATTAGTTAAAACAGCTTAACAATTGTTCTTTACATCATTGACTATTTTGTTTATGGGTTTTCCTGATGGTTCAGGCAGTAAAGACCTGAAGTTCCATTTTTCAGTTTCTGAGTCTTTCCTTCACTCCCTTCCTCCCTTTATTCACCAATTGGATGGAATTTTTTTTCAATATAATTCATATGTCAGTGTGTAATTTATCCCTCATAATAATATTTCATTGTTTGAATTAAAATTTACCACAGTAATTCTGAAATTGACCCCAGGCGTGGCTTCTACTTGTAATCCTATAATCTCACATTGAGGAAAATATGATATTTTCTAAGGAAAGCATGCTGCTGCTGCTGCTGCTGCGTCGCTTCAGTCGTGTCCGACTCTGTGCGACCCCTTAGATGGCAGCCCACCAGGCTCCCCCATCCCTGGGATTCTCTAGGCAAGAATACTGGAGTGGATTGCCATTTCCTTTTGCAATGAATGAAAGTGAAAAGTGAAAGTGAAGTCGCTCAGTCATGTCGGACTCTTAGCGACCCCATGGACTGCAGCCTACCAGGCTCCTCATGCTAGTATGTATTAAATATCTTGAAACCAGTCTTTATCATTTTCATTACTGTCATCTTTAACATCATCATCAATGGAGCAACATTGTGTTAGCACCTCCCATGGTTCAAGCTCTGTTGTACTTCACAAGATATATAAATGCTACTTTATTTAATTCACAAAACAATTCTAAAAAACAAGTAATATGACTTGAAATCTTCTAAAGGAGAAAATGAGTACCAAACAAATTAACTAATCTAATTAATTAATCACCAGATTAAGTGATGGGTTAATACTTGGATATGCATTCATATGTCTTCAAAATTCAGATTTCCTACCATTCCATTCTGAAACAAGACATTTGGAAAGTCCTTTTAACAACAAGAAATTACTGTGTAGCTCAGGGAACTACACTCAATACCTTAAAATAACCTATAATGGAAAATAATTTGAAAAATAATATATGTGTGTGTGTATGTGTATGTGTGTGTATGTGTGTTTGTGTATAGTTGAATCACTTTGCGGTATACCTAAGACTAATACAACATTTCAAATTAAAAAAGAAAAAGTACAAACTAAAATTTTTTTTAATATTTTTAAATGTTTTCCTCATTTATATCTATTAACTGAAACATACTTCTACCCATGGCTAATTTATAACCCATATATACCATGATACTTCAAGAGGAAAAAGAAAAGAGCTTTTCCTTTCTCTGATTCCCATAGCAATATCATCCATACATATGTTTTAAAATTTGATAAACATCAACTTCCAATGTTTTTTAGTATCCTGAATGACTCAGTAAGACTAGACCATCAGAAGATGTAAATGTGACCCAGCAGGAAATTACCTATTGTTAGTAGGTAAACTCGTGAGTGCTACTATGACCCTTTCTCTATAGAAGAAGACAGCGGAAACTCTGGGCCCCTTTGAACTTTTTCAGCTGGCCTGTGTGTTTATAACTCCCTTTGGTCAAATCATTGTAGAGAAACTGAATAGCACTGGAAAGCTGCAAATAGCTATTTAGTTGTATATTTCTGTACTTCGCTAGCTCAGGCATAGATAACTGACTAGATTTTAAATATTTCAGAGCATGGACCAGATAGCTTTCATCTTACTTTCCTTCCTTCTTCCTTCCTTCTCTCTTCCTGATTTCTAACTTTATTTTCTATGTATTTCTTCTACTTATTTCTTAATGTATTCTCTTTATCTGGCTTATCTGGCCTCCCCTTTAGTCAAGCTCAATACATACATTAAGACAAAATCTAGCACAGGTTTATTTCTTAACAGATTAATTCAATTCAACCTAAATAACAACAGAGCTGAGCTAAAGTTTATATTTTGTCCATCCTACAATGAACCATTTTGATATGTGTTATCAATAAGCCAGGGCATGCCTGGTGGCTCGGCAATAAAGAATATGCCTGACAATGGAGAAGATAAGGATTCAATCCCTGGGTCAGGAAGATCCCCTGGAAAAGGAAATGGTAACCCACTCCATTATTCTGCCTGGGAAATTCCATGGACAGAGGAGACTGGCAGGCTACAATCTATGGGGTTGCCAAGAGTTGCGTACAACTTAGTGACTGAACAACAACAATTATCAATGAACCAAATTTGTTTTCAAATGAAGTGTCCAAATTTAACCCATTCATAATCTTAAATCCTGACTTGCACATTGTCTGACATATAGCATGGGATAAAAGTTATTAAAAGTGGAGAAATAAATAAATGTTTTGGACCTTGTTCATTGAACAATGTACTTAGTTTTCACTGTACATGCAACATATATAAGCACAATACTGGTTTTGAAAGTAAAAATCTAGTCTGTATTATAGCCATCAATATTAATATTTTGTTTCAGTGACTGTTGAGTCAGAAAAGGGAACATGAACATATTTACCTACAAAAGAGAAGATGAGGAAGAAATCACTGAAGCATAACATAAAACAAGCAAAATATGAAAAAACCCATAAGCATTTGAGCAATTAAATTTAAAATAGATAAGTATTAGGAGTGGGTCTACCATTTGAGATATTTCTATTTTGACTGTAACTGATTAAATATTTTTTTGTAGGAGAATAACATAAAGTAGATAATTTCTGTAATAAAACACTCTCTTAATAAAAACAAGAAGAGTGGAAATGAGACAAGATTGAAAACAACGTTATCACTCAGTAATTTAAGGGAATTCATCCACTGATGATGATGAGATTCTGACACAGACCTAACTATATATAATGAAANACAAGGAGGATGTATTTACAACAAAAAATTCAATTGCTGCTAAAATAGACAGATTGACATACATGAATGCTCACTGTGGATATTGCTGATGACTTTTCTAGAACTTAAATCTTGATATCATGTCCTTGTTGCAGTCTTTCAGAGGTTCTGCATTGCTTTCAGTATAAAAGTCAAATGATCATAAAATAATCATCACTTTAATAGTCATTTAATTTGAACACAATTCTAATTTCAGTGTCCTCTTTTCCTTTACTCCATATCTATAGATATATGACTCTCCCTTACTGCTTTCTCTCCTCTTCTCAGCAGTGTGGAAAGTTACCTATTAATTTGCATGTATCTTGCAGAATTCATTTTAATGCCTCCTCCCCCTACAAAGTGCTCTGACTCTTCCTTAACCCTCCACCCAGGACTGATTTGTCTTTTCCAAAATTCTGCCACTATATATTTTCTGAGTTTCCCTGGGAACTCAGATAGTAAAGAATTCTTCTGCAACATGGCATCATTGAGTATTGTAGTAACTTTTTGTTGGCAATCTTTTCTTGAACCTGTGCCTCTTGGGAGTGTGGAGTTTTAACCGCTCTTCTGCCAGGGAAGTCCCTTTGTCATAATTTAAAATGTAAAATTATCTTAAAAAATTAAAAATTCTTCCATCTTCTGAAGTTCTACTAGTTTAGGATTTCTGAGATATTTTAGTAAGGTAAGAATTCTACATATCTACAAGAATAATTAAAAAATAACTTAGGAAATAAAAAGAGTAAAAACCAAAAATTATTTATGTCTTATTTCCACAGTCTGAAATGCACAACTGCTTTATTTCCTACATTAAAATGAGCACTTCCTACTTTATTCAAGAGGGGAGCACACATTTCTTACATACTCCTGCCAAACTTTCAGGAAGAAAGCTCTTAATGTCATAGCATATGATCTTTGGCTTTTCCTTTGGGGAAGCTAATTCTCAGAGGACAAAAAAAAAATTGTCTTAAAAATAACTTTATGTATTAGAGGTGATATTTCATCAAAGAGTCATAAAGCTTAGAAGATGAGAAAAAAAAATGAAGATCTTCTTTTGCAGACATTCTTCATTATTTGTGCAAAGTGGTTTGAGTGTATTGTGGTCATCATTAAAGGTCAACAAGGTTTTTCCAAGGCAGTTCATTTATATCTTACCAAATTATCACTATAATTTGGTACATTTCTCTCTTCTATTTAATCAAGTAATTACTAATATCATAAGACTCCACTGGACAAATTTTTGGTTCACTTAAAAGGTGCTAAACCAAAAGTAAAATGTTGTCTAGGGGAATTAGTTAAAACAGCTTAACAATTGTTCTTTACATCATTGACTATTTTGTTTATGGGTTTTCCTGATGGTTCAGGCAGTAAAGACCTGAAGTTCCATTTTTCAGTTTCTGAGTCTTTCCTTCACTCCCTTCCTCCCTTTATTCACCAATTGGATGGAATTTTTTTTCAATATAATTCATATGTCAGTGTGTAATTTATCCCTCATAATAATATTTCATTGTTTGAATTAAAATTTACCACAGTAATTCTGAAATTGACCCCAGGCGTGGCTTCTACTTGTAATCCTATAATCTCACATTGAGGAAAATATGATATTTTCTAAGGAAAGCATGCTGCTGCTGCTGCTGCTGCGTCGCTTCAGTCGTGTCCGACTCTGTGCGACCCCTTAGATGGCAGCCCACCAGGCTCCCCCATCCCTGGGATTCTCTAGGCAAGAATACTGGAGTGGATTGCCATTTCCTTTTGCAATGAATGAAAGTGAAAAGTGAAAGTGAAGTCGCTCAGTCATGTCGGACTCTTAGCGACCCCATGGACTGCAGCCTACCAGGCTCCTCATGCTAGTATGTATTAAATATCTTGAAACCAGTCTTTATCATTTTCATTACTGTCATCTTTAACATCATCATCAATGGAGCAACATTGTGTTAGCACCTCCCATGGTTCAAGCTCTGTTGTACTTCACAAGATATATAAATGCTACTTTATTTAATTCACAAAACAATTCTAAAAAACAAGTAATATGACTTGAAATCTTCTAAAGGAGAAAATGAGTACCAAACAAATTAACTAATCTAATTAATTAATCACCAGATTAAGTGATGGGTTAATACTTGGATATGCATTCATATGTCTTCAAAATTCAGATTTCCTACCATTCCATTCTGAAACAAGACATTTGGAAAGTCCTTTTAACAACAAGAAATTACTGTGTAGCTCAGGGAAATACACTCAATACCTTAAAATAACCTATAATGGAAAATAATTTGAAAAATAATATATGTGTGTGTGTATGTGTATGTGTGTGTATGTGTGTTTGTGTATAGTTGAATCACTTTGCGGTATACCTAAGACTAATACAACATTTCAAATTAAAAAAGAAAAAGTACAAACTAAAATTTTTTTTAATATTTTTAAATGTTTTCCTCATTTATATCTATTAACTGAAACATACTTCTACCCATGGCTAATTTATAACCCATATATACCATGATACTTCAAGAGGAAAAAGAAAAGAGCTTTTCCTTTCTCTGATTCCCATAGCAATATCATCCATACATATGTTTTAAAATTTGATAAACATCAACTTCCAATGTTTTTTAGTATCCTGAATGACTCAGTAAGACTAGACCATCAGAAGATGTAAATGTGACCCAGCAGGAAATTACCTATTGTTAGTAGGTAAACTCGTGAGTGCTACTATGACCCTTTCTCTATAGAAGAAGACAGCGGAAACTCTGGGCCCCTTTGAACTTTTTCAGCTGGCCTGTGTGTTTATAACTCCCTTTGGTCAAATCATTGTAGAGAAACTGAATAGCACTGGAAAGCTGCAAATAGCTATTTAGTTGTATATTTCTGTACTTCGCTAGCTCAGGCATAGATAACTGACTAGATTTTAAATATTTCAGAGCATGGACCAGATAGCTTTCATCTTACTTTCCTTCCTTCTTCCTTCCTTCTCTCTTCCTGATTTCTAACTTTATTTTCTATGTATTTCTTCTACTTATTTCTTAATGTATTCTCTTTATCTGGCTTATCTGGCCTCCCCTTTAGTCAAGCTCAATACATACATTAAGACAAAATCTAGCACAGGTTTATTTCTTAACAGATTAATTCAATTCAACCTAAATAACAACAGAGCTGAGCTAAAGTTTATATTTTGTCCATCCTACAATGAACCATTTTGATATGTGTTATCAATAAGCCAGGGCATGCCTGGTGGCTCGGCAATAAAGAATATGCCTGACAATGGAGAAGATAAGGATTCAATCCCTGGGTCAGGAAGATCCCCTGGAAAAGGAAATGGTAACCCACTCCATTATTCTGCCTGGGAAATTCCATGGACAGAGGAGACTGGCAGGCTACAATCTATGGGGTTGCCAAGAGTTGCGTACAACTTAGTGACTGAACAACAACAATTATCAATGAACCAAATTTGTTTTCAAATGAAGTGTCCAAATTTAACCCATTCATAATCTTAAATCCTGACTTGCACATTGTCTGACATATAGCATGGGATAAAAGTTATTAAAAGTGGAGAAATAAATAAATGTTTTGGACCTTGTTCATTGAACAATGTACTTAGTTTTCACTGTACATGCAACATATATAAGCACAATACTGGTTTTGAAAGTAAAAATCTAGTCTGTATTATAGCCATCAATATTAATATTTTGTTTCAGTGACTGTTGAGTCAGAAAAGGGAACATGAACATATTTACCTACAAAAGAGAAGATGAGGAAGAAATCACTGAAGCATAACATAAAACAAGCAAAATATGAAAAAACCCATAAGCATTTGAGCAATTAAATTTAAAATAGATAAGTATTAGGAGTGGGTCTACCATTTGAGATATTTCTATTTTGACTGTAACTGATTAAATATTTTTTTGTAGGAGAATAACATAAAGTAGATAATTTCTGTAATAAAACACTCTCTTAATAAAAACAAGAAGAGTGGAAATGAGACAAGATTGAAAACAACGTTATCACTCAGTAATTTAAGGGAATTCATCCACTGATGATGATGAGATTCTGACACAGACCTAACTATATATAATGAAAGATATAAGTGAACCTACAGCTAGTTTGAGAGCATTGTCAGATTTAATTTGTTTTTGCTGATTTTTTTTTTCTTATTTTTCCTTTTTGTTATCTTCACCAATACAAGAACCTCTGTTTCTATATAGTTGTATTGCAAGAAAGATATATTTTTTCTCACAGCACATATACAGACAAAACTTGCTGTTGCTCAGTCGCTAAGTCCTGTCCACTCGTTGTGACCCCATGGACTGTAGTATGCCAGGTTTCCCTGTCCTTCACAATTCCCTAGAGTTTGTTCAGACTCATGTCCATTGAGTCGGTGATGCCATCCAACCGTCTCATCCTCTGTCATCCCCTTCTCTTTCTGCCCTCAATCTTTCCCAACATCAGAGTCTTTTCCAATGAATTGACTCTTCTCATCAGGTGACTAAATAATTGGAACTTCAGCTTCAGCACAATCCTTCCAATGAATATCCAGGGTTGATGTTCTTTAGGATTGACTGATTTGATCTCCTTGCTGGCCAAAGGACTCTCAAAAGTCTTCTCTAGCACCATGGTTCGAAAGTGTCAATTCTTTGGTGCTCAGCCTTTCTTATGGTCCAATTCTCACATCCATACATGACTACTGGAAAAAGCATAGCTTTGACTATACGGACCTTTGTCAGCAAAGTGATATCTCTGCTTTTTTAATATACTCTCTAGGTTTGTCATAGCTTTTCTTAGAAGAAACAAGTGTCTTTTAATGTCATGACTGCAGTCACTGTTCACAGTGATTTGGAGCCCAGGAAAATAAAGTCTGTCACTCTTCCACTTTTTCCATCCATTTGCCATGAAATTTTGGGACCAGATGCCGTAATCTGGTTTTTTTTTTTTTTTTAATATTGAGATTTAAGTCAACTTTTTCCACTCTCCTCTTTCACCTTCATCAAGAGGTTCTTTAGTTCCTCTTTGCTTTCTGCCATTAGAGTGGTATAATCTGTACTTACATTTGATTTTTCCTTTCATCAATTATTTAGAGAATAAGACATTTTATGGGGCTCCCCTGGTGGCTCAGATGGTAAGGAGTCTGCTCACAATGCAGGAGACCTCTATTCGATCTCTGGGTCTGGAAGATCCCCTGGAGAAGGGAATGACAATCCATTCCAGTATTCTTGCCTGGAGAATTCCATTGGCATAGGCACTTGTTGGGTTATGGTCATTACATAAATTTATATCATTGTGTTAAGAGTGTGGAAATGTTTAGGAAAGATGAAATCAGTATTCTTTATCTATATTTCAATTAACTATAGCCCACTTAACTTCGCATTCCAGGAGGTCTGGCTCTATGTGAGTGATCAGACCACTGTGGTTATTGGGGTCATTCAGATCTCTTTTGTATAGTCCTGTGTATTCTTACCACCTCTTCTTAACTCTGCTTCTGTTAGGTTCCTACCATTTCCGTCCTTTATTGTGCCCATCTTTGCATGGAATATTCCCTTGGTATCTGTAACTTGAAGAGATCTCTATTCTTTCCAATTATATTGTTTTCCTCTATTTCTTTGCATTGTTCACTTAGGATGGCTTTCTTACCTTTCCTTGCTATTCTTTGGGATTCTGCGTTCAGGTGGATGTATATTTCATTTTCTCCTTGGCTTTTTGTTTCTCTTCTTTTCTCAGCTATTTGTAAGGCCTCCTCAGACAACCTTTTTGCCTTTTTGCATTTATTCTTCTTGGGGATGGTTTTGATCACTGCCTCCTGTACAGTGTTATGAACCTCCATCCACAGTTCTTTAGGCATTCTATCTGTCAGATCTAATCCCTTGAATCTATTTGTCAATTTCACTGAATAATCATAAAGGATTTGATTTAGGTCATACTTGAATAGTCTAGTAGTTTTCCCCACTTTCTTCAATTTAAGTCTGAATTTTACAACAAGGAGTTCATGATCTGATCTTGTTTTTGCTGACTGTAGAAAGTTCTCCATTTTGGCTACAAAGAATATAATCAATTTGATTTCAGTATTGATCATCTGGTGATGTCCATGTGTAGAGTTTTCTTTTATGTTGCTGGAGGAGTGTGTTTGCTATAACCAGTACATTCTCTTGGCAAATCTCTGTTAGCCTTTGCCTTGCTTCATTTTGTATTCTAAGGCCAAACTTGCTTGTTATTGAAGGTATCTTTTGACTTCCTAGGTTTGCATTCCAGTCCCCTATGATGAAAATTACATCTTTTTTTTGGTGTCTTAGAAAATGGTGAAGAAATTAGAGCTGAGATATTTCAAATCCTAAAAGTGATGCTGTTAAAGTGCTCCACTCAGTATGCCAGCAAATTTGGAAATCTCAACAGTGGCCACAGGACTGGAAAAGATCATTTTTCATTCCAATTAGAAAGAAAGGCAATGCCAAAGAATGTTCAAACTACTGAAAAATTATACTCATCTCACAGACTAGCAAAGTAATTCCCCAAATTTTCCAAGCTAGGCTTTAACAGTACATGAACCAAGAACTTTCAGATGTTCAAGCTGCATTTGAAAAGGCATAGGAACCAGAGATAAAATTTGCAAACATCAGTTGGATCATTGAAAAAGCAAGAGAATTACAGAAAAGCATCTACTTCTGCTTTATTGACTGTGTGGATCATAACAAACTGTGGAAAATTCTGAAAGACATGGAAATACCAGACCACCATACCTGCTCCCAGATAAACCTGTATGCAGTTTAAGAAGCAACAGTTAGAGCCAGACATGGAAAAACAGACTGGTTCCAAATTGGGAAAGGAGTACATCAAGACTGTATATTGTCATCCTGCTATTTAAATTGACATGCAGTATACATCATATAAAATGTTGGGTTGGATGAAGAACATGCTGGAATCAAGACTGCTAGGAGAAATATTAATAACCTCAGATATGTAGATGACACCACCCTTGTGGCAGAAAACAAAGAGGAACTAAAGACCTCTTGATGAAGGTGAAAGAAGGAAGTGAAAAAGCTGGCTTAAAATCAACATTCAAAAAAAAGAAGCTCATGGCATCTGGTCCCATCACTTCATGGTAAATAGATGGGGAAACAATGGAAAAAGTGACAAGCTTTATATATTTGCGCTCCCAAATCACTTCAGGTAATAACTGCCGTCATGATATTAAAAGACGCTTGCTCCTTGGAAGGAAAGCTATGGTCAACCTAGACAGCATATTAAAAAGCAGAGACATAACTTTGCCAACAAAGGTCTATCTAGTCAAAGCTATTGTTTTTCCAGTAGTCATGTATGGATGTGAGTGTTGGACCATAAAAAACTAAGCCCTCAAGAATGAACGCTTTTGAACTGTGGTGTTGAAGAAGATTCTCGATTGTCTCTTGGACAGCAAGGGGATCAAACCAGCCAATCCTAAAGGAAATCAGTCCTGAGTATTATTGGAAGGACTGATGCTGAAGCTGAAGCTCCAAAGTTTGGCCACCTGCTACAAAGAGCCCACTCATTAGAAAAGACCTTGATGCTGGGAAAGATTGAAGGCAGGAGGAGATGGGCACAGCAGGGACAAAATGGTTGGATGGCATTACTGACTCAATCGACATGAGTTTGAGCAAACTCCACGTAATGGTGAAGAACAGAGAAGCCTGGCATGCTCCAGTCCATGGGGTCACAAAGAGTCAGACATGGCTGATGACTGAAAAACAACTACTATAAAGGTTCTATCTTCTCTACTTTCTAAGGGTTTTGCTCACATGATGGTTCAATAAAGCTATCTATAGAAATTCTATCATCAATATAACATGATTTTGATGAAAACTTGCATTGCTGAAAATATGGTAACACAATTGTCAATGGGTTAATGGTACAAAAATTATAGTGTTGGCAAAGATTAGCACAAAACGACTGATATAATAATGGAATTCTTAACTTACGTTCAGCCTCAGGGTATACCGATTAGTGAAGAACACTGCTCATCATACCAAAACGAACACTATTTTCTTGAAGAGTATCATTAGTATCTACAAATGAGAAAAATCTTATTTCTGAAAAGTCAAGAACTTACAAAACAGGCTGAAATGGAATAATGTGTGGACTGGGTTGCCATCATGTCTCCCTCTTTGTATTCTAGAATGCCTTTCTTATACTGCTGTGCTAGATCACACTGGGCTGCAAAATCACTGAATATTGTGACTGCAACCATGAAATAAAAAGATGCTTTCTCCTTGGAAGAAAAGCTATGACCAATCTAGACAGCATATTAAAAAGGAGAGACATTACTTTGCTGACAAAGGTCCATCTCGTCAAGCTATGGTTTTTCCAGTAGTCATGTATGGATGTGAGAGTTGGTCCAATAAGAAAGTTGAGTGCTGAAGAACTGATGCTTTTGAACTGTGGTGCTGGAGAAGACTGTTGAGAGTCCTTTGGACTGCAAGGAGATCAAACCAGTCAATCCTGAAGGAAATCAGTCCCAAATATTCATTGGAAGCACTGATGCTGAAGCTGAAGCTCCAATACTTTGGCCATCTGATGAGCAGAATTGACTCATTGGAAAAGACTCTGATGCTGGGAAAGATTGAGGGCAGAAGGAGAAGGGGACGACAGAGGATGAGATGATTGGATGGCATCACCGACTCAATGGCCATGAATTTGTGCAAGCTCCAGGAATTGATGATGGACAGGGAAGCCTGGTGTGCTACAGTCCTTGGGGTCATAAAAAGTTGGAGATGACTGAGTGACTGAACTGAACTGATACCATGTTGCTTGGCAGACCTGGTGGCTCAGTGGTAAAGAATCCTCCTGTCAGTGTAAGAGATGCAAGGGATGCAAATTGGATCCATGGGTCAGGAAGATCCTCTGGAAGAGAAAAATGGCAACACAATCCAGTATTCTTGCCTGGAAAATCCCATGGACAGAGGAGCCTGGCAACAGTCCATAGGGCACCAGACAGTGGAACAGGACTGAACACATCAATTCAGTTCAGTTCGGTTCAGTCGCTCAGTCATGTCCAACTCTTTGCAACCCCATGAATCACAGCACACCAGGCCTCCCTGTCCATCACCAACTCCCGGAGTTCACTCAGACTCACGCCCATCGAGTCGGTGATGCCATCGTCCCCTTCTCCTCCTGCCCCCAATCCCTCGCAGCTCAGAGTCTTTTCCAATGAGTCAACTCTTCACATGAGGTGGCCATAGTACTGGAGTTTCAGCTTTAGCATCATTCCTTCCAAAGAAATCCCAGGGCTGATCTCCTTCAGAATGGACTGGTTGGATCTCCTTTGCAGTCCAAGGGACTCTCAAGAGTCTTCTCCAACACCACAGTTCAAAAGCATCAATTTTTCGGAGCTCATTCTTCTTTACAGTCCAACTCTAACATCCATACATGACTACTGGAAAAACCATAGCCTTGACTAGATGGACCCTAGTCGGCAAAGTAATGTCTCTGCTTTTGAATGTGCTATCTAGGTTGCTCATAACTTTTCTTCCAAGGAGTAAGCGTCTTTTAATTTCCACCCCCCAAAAAAAAGTTACTTCTAAAAATCATTGTATTTCATTTAAGCAGAGGATTAAACTCTTCATTCACATGGGTGATTTCCAAAATTGCATATAAATAAAAGTTGATATGTAAGAGGCTCTTCTCTGAGAATAGAAATGAATCAGAAGAGCAAACATTTACATTTACTTAAACCACATATTTCTGGACTCTAACACTGCCTTACCTTGGTGATCAATAGAGCACACAATCAAAAATCTAATATTTGATCCTAGGAACAAATATATAGAAGCATAGCAAGGAGAAAATGCCAGAAATATCTGCAAAACTGTGTGGTGTGAGGGAAGAGCGAAGCCTCATTTCCAGTGGTATAGGCCCCAGTGGCTTGCCTCACTTTCATCTTCCTTTCCTGTTGACTCTATCCTCCCACGTTTTATTTCCCCCTACCTCACAGATAGGTAGGCAGATAGATGATAGATAGTCAGGTAAAATGAAGACTGACATCATTCTTGCAGAGGAATCCCTGGATATGATGATGAAGGAGCAGAGGCAAGTTTCCTTCTTTCTGTTTTAGCAAAGAAGTAGAAAAAAAGAATCAATTTGACTCAGTCTCCTTTAAAGGCTAGAGGGATTTTGTTGCTCAGAGCTTACAAAACATTTTTATTGAAGCAAAAGAAATGGAATCTTCAGATTTCGTGAAGGAGGAATAATCATAGGCTAGGAGAAAGGAAGGAGAAAATTGGCTACATTTTAAAATTCTACTTCATGAATTTTGCATTTAACAAACTTGCCTGCTTAGTGACTTCCCTGGAGGTCCAGTGGTTAAGACCCTGCCTTCTAGTACAGGGGTGTAATTCTATTCCTGGCCAAGAAGCTATGATCCCATATGTCTTGGGGCCAAAAAACCAAAACAACACAGAATTAATATTGTAACAATTCAATAAATACTTTAAAAATGTTCTACATCAGAAAACCTTTAAAAAAACAAAGCCTGCCTGCTTAGACGATAACTAAACTGGCACAATATAGATGGCACAGGCTCTCATAAGTAATAAACTTTAGATTTTGATAGAAAGGCAAGTCAGATTTACGTTACCCTAAGCCTTATTTTAAGGTGACATCTAAAACATGTATATTCCCTTGTAACTCAGGTAAAGAAATCTGCCTACAAGGCAGTAGACCCAGGTTTGATTCTTGGGTCAGTAAGATCCCCCAGAGAAGGAAATGCAACCCACACTAACATTCTTGCTTGGAGCATTCTATGGACAGAGGAGCCTGAGAGGCTAGAGTCCATGAGCTCCCAACAGTCAGATGCGCTTAGTGACTAAACAACCACTAATACATGTGACTTATGGAGGGTCTTATAAGTTTCAGGTTAAATGTTTGCTCCATTGAGTGATTTTTCCTGGTCCATAGACTATATTATTTTTCCCACTTTTATATATTATTTTATTACATTTCTATAATACTATACCTATTTCCATATTGTAATACTATCATACTGGAGAAGGCAATGGCAACCCACTCCAGTACTCTTGCCTGGCAAATCCCATGGACAGAGGAGCCTGGTGGGCTGCAGTCCATGGGGTCACGAAGAGTAGGACATGACTGAGCGACTTTCCTTTCACTTTTCACTTTCATGCATTGGAGAAGGAAATGGCAACCCACTCCAGTGTTCTTGTCTGGAGAATCCCAGGGACAGGGGAGCTTGGTGGGCTGCCGTCTATGGCGTCACACAGAGTCAGACATGACTGAAGTGACTTAGCAATACTATCATAAGTTTATAGTCACTTATTTAATGCACATGTTTAATAATAAAGTCTAAAAACTCTTAGAACAAAAACATTTCTTTTTACTTTTCTGTAGTATTCCAGCACTGGAGAAGACAATGGCACCCCACTCCAGTACTCTTGCCTGGAGAATCCCACGGATGGAGGAGCCTGGTAGGCTGCAGTCCATGGGGTCACTGAGGGTCGTACATGACTGAGCGACTTCACTTTCACTTTTCACTTTCATGCATCAGAGAAGAAAATGGCAGCCCTCTCCAGTGTTCTTGCCTGGAGAATCCCAGGGATGGGGGAGCCTGGTGGGCTGCCGTCGGACATGACTGAAGCGACTTAGCAGCAGCAGCAGCAGCAGCAGTGTTCCAGCACAATAGTAAAAATCCTGATATATAGTAGGTGCTCAACCAATAGTTAAAAATACAATGCAATGATACAATTTAATTTATCCTTAACTGAAAATAAATGTTGGTTATCGCTTGGAAACAAGAAGCTTAGCTACTAAACGTTTTCTTTTTCCCCAATAGCTATTACAGAGCTTCCATGGTGGCTCAGTGGAAAAGAATCTGTCTGCCAATGCAGGAGACATGGGTTCAATCCCTAGGTCAGGAAGATTCCCTGGAGAAGGAAATGGCAAGCCACTCCAGTATTCTTATCTGGGAAATCCCATGGACAGAGAAGCCTAAGGGGACTACAGTCCATGGGGTCTCAAAAGAGCCAGACATGACAGCAATTAAACAACAACAGTAATGCCTATTACAAAGCTTTTGATTCACTATTTTCCTAAAAATAATTAATGATCTCTATTGCTTCAACTCTTTTTCATTTATTATCCCCACAAATAGTTATCAACATATGATTGCATTTGATTCAAATCTAGAGACATTTGTTTATATTTAATTAATTGATAAACTTTCAAAAGTCTCTTGAAGTTAAGATTCTACAGATCCATTTTTACAGAGCATTTTTATGACACTTTTATTTAGCCTACTGTTGGTATTCCTGTTTTTTGTATTATCAAGTCCAATTATCAGTGATGGGATTTGGGAGAGTTGTTTCATCAGTGTATAATATTAGTAGAGAATATAAAAATTTCCAATCATTCTATAATAAAAATTCATAGGCCTCGAAATCATGCAATTATAGTTTGTAAGTCATTTCTTTGTCTAAATGACCTCCAGTAAGTTTCAATCCCTCTAAGCCACTTTTCTCATATATAAAGTGAAGGTCAATAAAACTGGACATAAAACACTGTGTATAAATGCCTCGCACATTGTAGGAATTCAGATTGTGTATGTGTGTATGTGTGTGTACTCAAACATATGCATATGTATCAAAGCATGCAGATATATATAAACGGAAGCCAACACACAGCTTGAAATCCTTTTCAAATATTGAGTGTTTGAAATCAACTTATAAGCTAACATCTAGTTCACTATTTTATTAATTCATTTATTTATTCATTCATTCACTTATTTATACATTTATTCCACAAGCACATGTTGATTGCCTGCTAATTTCCTTAGTTATTATATATACAGCAATAAATAAGCCCCTTTTTTGCACTGAGAAGCTCACAGTTTTGGATGTAATCATACATGTAAGTAAATAATTACAATATCATGATATTAGAATAGAAATAAAACAAATACTATAGGAGTGTTTACCTAGAAGAACTATTACTGTACCAACTCAAATGATGAATATTGGGCATAACATTTGGAGGTGAGTCATAGAGAGTTACAGAGAGGCTTCTCTGGTGGCTCAGATGGTAAAGTGTCTGTTTGCAATGCGGGAGACCTGGGTTCAGTCCCTGGGTCAGGAAGATCCCCTGGATAAGGAAATGGCAATCTACTCCAGTACTCTTAACTGGAAAATCCCATGGACAGAAGAATCTGGTAGGCTACAGTCCATGGGGTTGCAAAGAGTCGGACATGCCTGAGTGACTTTTCTTTCTTTTTTCTTTCACAGAGAGTTAATCAAATCAGCAGCACCAAGCAAATATTTACGGAAAATAATGATTGTATAATTGCACATGTTTTCTTAGTTCATAAGCTGTCTCTTAGTTGTAGGTAAACAGTTAAGTGATATTAATTTTGGTCTTTTTGCAAGAACAAATGATTTATGATCATGCGTGTATGTGTGAACATATAGGAGTATATGTTGCTATACAATACTGGCTATTATCTATATCTGAAGAAAAAATATTAATGATGATAGTTACTGCAGCTTATTTTCAAAACATGCTTATTTAAATTTTAAAGGTCCTTTATGAAACAATTTCATGTGTGTGTGCCTATATGTCTGTGTGTCTATCAGTAGTATGAAGAGCTTGGGTTGTCCTCAGACACCTTCAAACATGTGGACATTGCCTGGATCTAGAGTTATATGCTTTACTTCCCACCCACCATCAAAGGTTGCAGCAGAGAAGGAGTCCTGTAGTTTCAACCTACTTCAAGTTCAATATTGTATCTGAGTCATGCTGGAGAGGTTATTTCCAGAAACCAGGTTTTCAGCCTTAAGCAAGTCTTCAAACAAACATTTTATTCAATAATTATGCTAAGAAACATGATGCTTAATAGAGTGCTAAGCAGCTATTATGAAATAAAGAAATGTAAAAAAACATGATTTCTGGCATTTGAAAGTTTTATTCAAAAGAAACTTTAATATGAAATCATCATTCTCTCTTTCAGCCTCTTCGTGATGTCAGTGAACATCATTAGAATTCCAGAAGCACATGAATAAGAGAAAGCATTTTTCTATGATTATTTTTACAATATTTTCTGTGATTTTTTCCTCATTTATACATCTACACAAGGAGAACAGAACTGGGTTACAGTTCAGCACGTATTTATGAAAAGAAAGTACTCAAGACTCAAATCTTAAACATAATTTTATATTATCTTACCAAGTGAATAATCAAGTCCTCTCATTTTACTGACTGTTGGATGTAAAACGAATGCATTGAGGATGCTGACAATTAAACACACAATGAAAATACAAAAGGCAGGAAAATTTTTCAGAGTTTGTAAGCAACAAATATGTTCTGATTTGAGTATCAGATAGCTCTAGCAGAAGGACAAGAAAGTGAAGTAATACTAAAGTAAAATGAAAAGTAGAAACTAAAGTGAAGGAAGATAACCCTCACAAATGAAAGGAAAATACAAGAATTGCTTAAAGCAAAACATAGGGTGAACGACTTAAGGTGCCTGGCCTGAGGCAATCACAGACACTGTGAAACTATTCCCCAGTGACTCAGCAGTAAAGAGTCCACCTGCGAATGCAGGAGATGTGAGTTCAATCCCTGGGTCAGGAAGATCCCCGGAGGGGGAAATGGCAACCCACTCTATTATTCTTGCCTGAGAAATCCCATGGACAGAGGAATCTGGCAGGCTATATTCTATGGTGTCTCAATCAGACATGACTGAACAACTGAGCACTGAGCAGGGTAAGAGTAAGAGAGATGAATGCAGCTACTGGGCTTAACTTTCTGTTCATTTAATATGAATCATTTAATATGGTCAGGGGAAAGAGGATGTAAGGCAGGAAGACTAGCAAAAAACAAACAAACAACAGAAAATATGCTATCCATCAGAACCTTAAATATTTACCAGATTATGAAACACTGCTTCTCTCCTCTTGGCATTTACATCTCACCACTTCCTTTTTTAAACCTCAGTTTACTATTTGTCAAGGTTTACTATTTGGTTTACTAATTGTCAAGACAAGCACTAGAACATAAAAACAACTGTCAAATCTTTCTGCTCCTGAAGAATAAAAAGGGACTTTCCTGGCAGTCCAGTGCTTCAGGCTTCAAACTTCCAATACAGGAGGTGCAGATTTGATCTCTGATGGGGAACTAAGACCCCATATGACATGCAGCGGTGCCAAAAAATAATAGTGAAACGAATCGCCGGTCTAGGTTCGATGCAGGATGCAGGATGCTTGGGACTGATGTGCAGGGATGATCCAGAGGGATGGTGTGGAGTGGGAGCGGGGAGGGGGGATCGGGATTGGGAGCTCATATACACTCGTGGCTGATTCATGTCAATGTATAGCAAAATGAAAACAGTATTGTAAAGCAAAGCAAACTAAAAAATAAAAATTTATATTAAAAAAATAAAAATAAGAGAATAAAGTCTCCAGCTATGAAAATGTGGAGAACATATGTTCTATTTGAAGAACATAAAGAAAAGAAAGACGATATGAAAGAGTGTTTTAAAGTAACCAGATTAGATCGAAAATGGAATCACTCAAGTGCAAAAAAAAACTGAGTTTGCTTGTCCCATTCTCCCAGCAATGGAAGGCCAGAGACAACCCACTGGCACTTGTCTGCTCAGCACAGATTACTTCCCTCAAATCCAATATATAGCTGGAATATAAGGAAATCAAAAAAAGCGAGAGAGTTCCAGAAAAACATCTACTTTTGCTTTATTGACTACACCAAAGCCTTTGACTGTGTGGCTCACAACAAACTGTGGAAACTTCTTAAAGAGATGGGAATACCATACCATCTGACCTGCCTCGTGAGAAATCTGTATGCAGGTCACAAAGCAACAGTTAGAACTGGACATGGAACAACAGACTGGTTCCAAATAGGGAAAGGAGTACATCAAGGCTGTATATTGTGACCCTGTTTATTTAACCTATATGCAGAGTACATCATGAGTAATTCTGGGCTGGATGAAAAACAAGCTAGAATTAAGATTGCCAGGAAAAATATCAATAACCTCAGATATGCAGATGACATCACCCTTATGAAAGAAAATGAAGAGGAACTAAAATTCCTCTTCATAAAAGTGAAAGAGGAGAGTGAAAAAGTTGGCTTAAAACTCAACATTCTGAATACTAAGATCATTGCATCTGGTCCAATCACTTCATGGCAAATAGATGGGGAATCAGTGGAAACACTGACAAATTATTTTCTTGGGATCCAAAATCACTGTATGGTTATTGCAGCCATGAAATTAAAAGCCATTTCTATTTGATCTTTTAAAAAGAGTGTATCAAAATAAAGAGGAAAACACTCTTTATTTTAAGTAATACATTTATCAGTCTTAATCAAACCATCTATGATCCCCATTAAATTTTGGCCTACTCTGACAGAATACTGAAAAATTATTTTCATAGTACCATTTTTTTTCTTACTGTTGCAACTAACTCCATAACTAGCTCCTTGGAAGGAAAGCTATGAAAAAACTAGACAGCATATTAAAAAGCAGAGACATTACCTTGCCAACAAATGTGCCTTTAGTCAAAGTTATGATTTTTCCATTAGTCAACTATGGATGTGAGATTTGGACTATAAAGAAATCTGAATGCCAAAGAATTGATGTTTTTGAACTGTTGTGTTGGAGAAGACTCTTGTGAATCCCTTGAACTGTAAGGAGATCCAACCTGTCAATCTGAAAGGCAAGCAGTCCTGAATATTCATTGAAAGGATTGATGCTTAAGCTGAAATTCCAATAATTTGGCCACCTGATATGAAGAACCAACTCATTGGAAAATAAACTCTGATGCTGGGAAAGATTGAAGGCATGAAAAGAAGGGGAAGACAGAGGATGAGATGGTAGGATGGCATCACCAATGTGATGGACATGAGTTTAAGTAGGATCCAGTAGTTGGTGAGTGCAGCACTTTCACAGCATCAGCATCATCTTTCAGGATTTGGAATAGCTCAAATGTTCAAGCTGGTTTTAGAAAAGGCAGAGGAACCAGAGATCAAATTGCCCACATCCACTGGATCATGGNCTGGAAAATCCCATGGACGGAAGAGCCTGGTGGGCTGCAGTCCATGGGGTCGCCGGGAGTTGGACACGACTGAGCAAATTCATTTTCACTTTTCATTTTCATGCATTGGAGAAGGAAATGGCAACCCACTCCAGTGTTCTTGCCTGGAGAATTCCAGGGATGGGAGAGCTTGATGGGCTGCCATCTGTGGGGTCGCACAGAGTCGGACATGACTGAAGTGACTTAGCAGCAGCAGCAGTTTGAGCATTCTTTAGCATTGCCTTTCTTTGGGATTGGAAAGAAAACTGACTTTTCCAGTCCTCTAGCTAATGCTGAGTCTTCCAAATTTGCTGGTATATTGAGTGCAGCTCTTTCATGGCATCATGTTTTAGGATTTGAAATAGATCAACTGGAATTCCATCACCTCCACTAGTTTTGTTATAGTGATGATTTCTAAGGCCCACTTGACTTCACATTCCAGGATGTCTGGCTCTAGGTGAATGTGAGTGATCATACCATCATGATTATCTGGGTGGTGAAGATCTTTTTTTGTACAGTTCTTCAGTGTATTCTTGCCATGTCTTCATAATATCTTCTGCTTCTTTTAGTTCCATACCATTTCTGTCCTTTATTGAGCCCATCTTTGCATGAAAAAGTTCCCTTGGTATCTCTAATTTTCATGAAGAGATCTCTAGTCTTTCTCATTCTATTGTTTTCCTCTTTTTCTTTGCACTGATCGCTGAGGATGGAATTCTTATCTCTCTCTGCTATTCTTTGGAACTCTACATTCAGATGCTTATATCTTTCCTTTTCTCCTTTGCTTTTCTCTTCCCTTCATTTCACAGCTATTTGTAACGCCTCGTCTGACAGCCCACCCCCCCCCTTTTTTTTTTTTTTTTTGTATTTCTTTTTCTTGGGGGTGGTCTTGATTCCTGTCTTCTGTACAATGGCATGAACCTCTGTTCATAGTTCATCCAGCATTATGTCTAACAGATCTATTCCCTTAAATCTATTTCTCACTTCCACTGTATAATCATAAGGGATTTGATTTAGGTCATACCTGAATGGTCTAGTGATTTTCCCCAATTTCTTCAATGTAAGTCTGAATTTGGCAATAAAGAGTTCATGATCTGAGCCACAGTCAGCTCCCAGTCTTTTTTTTTTTTNCCTTAAATCTATTTCTCACTTCCACTGTATAATCATAAGGGATTTGATTTAGGTCATACCTGAATGGTCTAGTGATTTTCCCCAATTTCTTCAATGTAAATCTGAATTTGGCAATAAAGAGTTCATGATCTGAGCCACAGTCAGCTCCCAGTCTTTTTTTTTTTTCTTTTTTCTGTCTGTATAGAGCTTCTCCAACTTTGGCCACAAAGAATATAATCAATCTGATTTGGGTGTCGACCATCTGGTGATGTCCATGTGTAGAGTCTTCTTTTGTGCTGTTGGAAGAGGTGTTTGCTATGATCAGTGCATTCTCTTGGCAAAACTATGTTAGCCTTTGCCCAGCTTCGTTCTGTACTCCAAGGCCAAATTTGCCTGTTACTCTAGGTGTTTCTTGACTTCCTACTTTTGCATTCCAGTCCCATATAATGAAAAGGATATTTTGGGAGGTGTTAGTTCTAGAAGGTCTTGTAAGGCTTCAGAGAACCGTTCACCTTCAGCTTCTTCAGTGTTACTGGTCATAGACTTGGATTACCATGATATTGAATGGTTTGCATTGGAAATGAACAGAGATTATTCTGTCATTTTTGAGACTGCATCCAAGTACTGCATTTCAGATTCTTTTGTTGCCTATGACAGCTACTCCATTTCTTCTAAGGGATTCCTGCCCGCAGTAGTAGATATAATGGTCATCTGAGTTAAATTCACCCATTCAAATCCATCTCAGTTCACTGATTCCTAGAATGTTAATGTTCACTCTTGCCGTCCCCTGTTTGACCATTTCTAATTTGCCTTGATTCATGTACCTAAGATTCCATTTTCATATGCAGTATTACTCTTATGGCTCTTCCTAGAAGTAGTGAAAGTGAAAATCTCTCAGTCCTGTTTGACTCTGCTACCCCATGGACGGTAGCCTTCCAGTCTCCTCTGTCCATAAAATTCTCCAGTCCAGTATACTGGAGTGGATATCTGTTCCCTTCTGTAAGGGGCCTTCCCAATGTAATGACTGAATCCAGGTCTTTGGCATTGCAGTCAGATTTTTTATCATCTGACTCTTTCTATTTTCTAGGCTAGATTGTTCTTGATTCATGAATCGCCAAGTAAACACAAGCTCCTTCTCCTGAAGTCACCTCAGTCATATCCAACTCTTTGTGACCCCATGGGCTATAGCCCACCAAGCTAAACACCAACTAGGTCAGTAAAATGTCCATAGGAAGTTTTCATTTAGCCAATCGTAGAAGCAACAAAACCAGTCATCGAAATTGAATTTTTGCCTTTAAAAATAAAGCAAAGGTACTTTGGCTACCTGATGAGACAAACTGACTCACTGGAAAAGACCCTGATGCTAAGTTATATTGAAGATGGGACAAGAAGGGGATGACGGAAAACAAGATGTCTGGATGGCATTCCTGACTCACTGGACACAAGTCTGAGCAAGCTCTGGGAGCTGATGATGGTCAGGAAGCCTGGTGTGCTGTAGTCCTTGGGGTCGCAAAGAGTTGGACATGACTGAGCAAAACTGAACTGAACTGAATAAGCTAGAGAGACATGCTAGTGATCTGCATAAGTCTTTTTAGCCCTATCTCTTATTGTGTCAGAGTGTCTATATCCAGGCATGCTTACCACAGGAGCAACTAAGGCTGCTATAATCCTCAACAAAAGGCCCTCTCCACATCTATCCATCTTTGGGATTCAATTCCTGGTAAGGTGTTTCTTCCCTGATTACTTCTGACGCAGAGCGAGAATGGCCCCAAGAAATGGATTATGTTCTTCTTTCCCCCAGTTGCTTTCAAACCAAGGTGCTAAAGAAGACTCTTGAAAGTCCCTTGGACAGCCAGGAGGTCAAACACATCAATCCTAAAGGAAATCAACCCTGAATATTCATTGGAAGGACTGATGCTGAAGCTCCAATACTTTGGCCACCTGATGTGAAGCGACAACTTGTTGGAAAAGACCCTGATTAGGGGAAAGATTGAAGGCGGGGGGAGAAGGGGGTGACAGAAGATTAGGTGGTTGCATGGCACCACTGACTCAATGGACATGAGTTTGAGTAAACTCCAGAAGTTGGTGATGGACAGGGAGGCCTGGCATGCTGCAGTCCATGGGGCCACAAAGAGTCAGACACAACTGAGCAACTGAAATGAACTGAACTAGTGACTGAACAACAACAATCTAGAAACACCCTTTTGTAAGTAGTCCTTTATTTATATTGTCTTCAAATCATCCAAAGCCTTGTGCCAAGAATCTAATGGAAATATGTGGCAAACGTTTCCAGGACATTCACCTAAGCTTTAATAAAAGGAATTCCATTCTTATCTGTTTTCCATCTTTGGTTGATGAGGAGAACTATGACTAATTTTAATTAAGTGAGTAGTATGCTCTTTGGCACTTGTCTGCCAACACAGGTTTCCTCCTAAATATTTGCTCTATACCGAATATATAGCTAGCAGTCACACATATAAAATTTAATACTGTCTTTAATGTACGTACCTGTGAGTATAGTTTCCCTATCTTATGAGTTAATCAAGGCTAGGTATCAGCTTTCACTCATAGTTGGTATAAAAGAGCTCAAATATTTGTTCCATAAATGCATAAAATAAACAATGAATCAATGAATATATTGCCTAAAAGTTAATGTTTCCAAACAAATGATTTACATTTTTTAAAAGATGAACGAATTGATTTTTATGGTCAACAAAATGTGAAAGACTTTGCTGATTATTCATTTTCACTAAAATCTTGAGTCAACATGAGCTTCCTGTTTAAACAAGATCTCTCTATCTCAACATCTGGGGAATGCCATGAATTTCTCTTACTTTCCCTTTTGTTTTTCTCCACCTTACTTATTAAACCAAGACCACGTCTAGGTGAGATAAGAAGGATCAACCTATTTTGGAATCAGAATTTGCATTGACTAGTTTTAATGAATATCCTGGTCAAGTTCAAAATTAAGGTCTGAGCAAGGGCATCATAATGAGGCTTCTCTATTCCATTGCTAGATTGCATTGTTATTGATGTTCCTTATATAACATGAAACATCAACTGTGATTAAAGAATATTTTAATCAGAAAAGCATTTCATTAAAAAGGAAAAAAAAAAACACTAATACGAAAACACCTTACCAATTTTAGGGATGAAGTAAATTATTTTGTGTTCATGAACAAAAATCTCCTTAATTGATTTTATTTTAAAAAGTGTTCTTTAATTTTAATTTTCTTTCTTTATTAAATTACATTTGAATGGACTTTACAAAAAATCAAATTCTATTTTTCCTAGACTATTAGCCCCTTTGTGTTGGCGAGGGGGGGGAGTTGCTGACAAATGACTATATAACCAGCAAAGCACTATGCAGATATTTAACCTAAGAAAAAATTTCTTGACTTTAGATAAACTATGCATTGTCTTTAGGAATCCAAAGAAATTGGAGAAAAGCTATTGAGTTTGTTTACATGGTATAATGCAATTTTAAAAATGTCTTTCAAAAGATGCTGTTACAAACCAATAAATTGATTTCACACATGAACAAACAGTTGTGGGCATGATCTGAAAAACACAGCTTTGCCAGAGATAACATTTCCTAAAACCACACAATATGCCTGACACCATCCTAACATTTACATCCATTCTTCTCTTTGCATCCTCAAGGCAATCTCTCTGATTTTATAGATAAGAAAACTAAGGCTTAAGCAAATTACCACCTAAGGTCACACAGGATTGAAGCACCTGAACTTGGATTTGAACCAAAAAGAGTGGGTCCAAAGCCCAAGCACCACAAGATTCAGCTGCAAGAATTCAGAGCATCCTTTATGTCCATATTAGATGTGTGTCTTCACTGCAAAGGTTTATGCAAACACCTTCTGACAACACTTTATATAATTCCTTGGATTGGCATCATCAGCCTCTGTGCACACAGATGAGTGATCTCTGGGGTTCACTCTGCTTTGCTAGTGTAATCACAAGGCTCAAGTCATCTATCTTTTTTTTTTTTTCTTGAGGGAGAGAGTGGGGCAATGAAGTCTTCAGTTTAGGAGAGTAGATTTTTTGTGGTTTAGTTGTTAAGTCATGTCCAACTCTTTTGTGACCCCATGCACTGCAGCCCATCACATTCCTCTCTGTCCATGAAATTTCCCAAGCAAGAATATTGGAATGGGTTTCCATTTCCTAATCCAGGAGATCTTCACAACCCAGGGATTGAATCCATGTCTTCTGCACTGGCAGACAGATTCTTGACCACTGGGTCACCAGCCTCTAGATCTGTTAGCGGCTTACTTTTGTTTCACTGTGAATCCTTCATCCTCTACTAGGTGATTCTTGGGCACATATGTGTTTAAAAGATAAGGGTGAAACAAAAGTAATTGCAGTTTTGAGGATGAGTATTAAATCATTATAACTAGGCTCAAACATATCTTTATTAATCAAAATGGGAAAAATTGATACATTTTTGCAGAGAAATAAGTTGTTTTATACCTGTAGTGTAAAAATCAGAGCTTCAGGATTCCACACTCTTGGAAAGCATTTTCTGCATCTTGCTGGTTGTACAAACCTTTTTTTCTGGCAAAAAGTTGCTGAGATGCTTGAAGAAGTGGTAGTCCATTGTTAAGAGTTCAGGTGAATATAGTGGATGAAACAAAACTTTGTAGCCCAATTCTTTCAACTTCTGAAGCATTGATTGTGGTGTGTGCATTCAAGTATTATCTTGGAGAAGAACTGGGCCCTTTCTGTTGACCAATGCCAGCGGCAAACATTGCAGATTTTGGTGCATTTTATTGATTTGCTGAGCATAGTTCTCAGATGTAATGGTTTTGCCAGGATTCAGAAAGCTATAGTAGTTCAGAAGGACAACAGACCAGCAAACAGCAACCATGACTTTGTGTGTGGGGGGGTGTGTGTGTGTGTGTGTAAGTCTGTCTTTAGGAAGTGCTTTGGAGCTTCTCCTCAGTCCAACCATTGAGCTGGCCATCCTATAAAATCCAGTTGTCCTATAAAATCCACTTTCTGTCACACGTCACAATCTGATGGTCTATTGTTTCACAGAATAAGAGAAGATAGCACTTCAGAATGATGACTGTTTTCATTTTCAGTCAGCTCGTGAGGCAACCACTTACTGAGCTTTTTCACCTTTTCTATTTGCTTCAAATGCTGAATGACTGACCTAGAATGGCTGACATTGAGTTTTTTGGCAACTTCTTGTGTAGTTGTAGGAAGATCACTGCTCTCCAGCCCGTTTCCAATTCAGGATATGTGGGATGGAATCTGAGAATCCGCATCTCTATTAAGACTCCAGGTGAGGCAGATGCTGCTGGTCTGCGGACCACACTTGGGGATACACTGCCTCAGTACATCCCTCAGCAAGAAAATTCTCAAGAGGGATTCTAGCAAAAACTTCCTCTCTTCATGTATCTTTGATAACTAGGGAGAACTTTCTGAGTTGGAGCCCCTCATTTCTACTGACTAGCTCACCGTGTAGGCTTATGGACTACAAGCTTTAAAGTGAACAAAACATAAAACCCATCATCCTGGCTGGGAAAGTGCAGCCCAACCTTCCAAGGTCTGGCGTTTCCATGTGATGCTTATCTCACATAAGTGTTCAATGAGCATTGTTTAATTTGCCTCATGGAGAAGGTGGACTTTAAAAACTAGTAAGTCGAGATGCCTCACTTTGGGTTTTTCCAAGAAACAAGTATTTCAAAGATGAAATAGTATGATTAAAAGGAGATGTAGCATGGGCATTTCTACCCAAATCCACTTTGTGCATGATGTCACCAAGCCTATGCCAATACGCATAGATTTGTTTGCTCCTAAGCTTTTTGCATCTTCACTCTGGTTGCTATGAATGCAACCCAGAAATGGCAGGCTGGAAGGAGTCATCTAATCCAACTGGCCAAGTCACTTTCCTTTTTATTTTTCCTTTCCCCTCCCAGAGCCTACATTCTGAAAGACTGTGGCTGCTACTGGCTCATTTTCCCATGCACACAACATTCAGTGCTGTCAGGATTCCTGTGCCAAAGCATAAGACTGGGGCTACCTTTATGTAGAGGTCTGAGAAGACTGGGGAGGACTCAGGAATGCCTGTTTCTTTCTGTGTGGACATCAAGCTGAAGCTCAATCACTGTGCTACTGAGACAGCTACATTCTTTAGTGATTGGCTGTGGCTTCTGCTATTTAGTCATTAAATCATGTCCGAGTCTTTGTGACCTCTTGGGCTATATCACGCCAGACTCCTCCGTCCATGGAAATTCCCAGGCAAGAATACTAGAGGCGATTGTCATTTCCTTTTCCAAAGCTACTGCATTTTAATAACCACTGCCTAATCCATCCCAGTAGTGGAATGGTGATTCTCAGATAGAAGCCAAGATTGGGAAAAGGAGCCTGCTTTTGATGAGAGAANGTGACCTCTTGGGCTATATCACGCCAGACTCCTCCGTCCATGGAAATTCCCAGGCAAGAATACTAGAGGCGATTGTCATTTCCTTTTCCAAAGCTACTGCATTTTAATAACCACTGCCTAATCCATCCCAGTAGTGGAATGGTGATTCTCAGATAGAAGCCAAGATTGGGAAAAGGAGCCTGCTTTTGATGAGAGAAAATGATTCCCATAGGGTTGAAGTCCATCTCAAGCACACTTCTGCTCTCCACTTCGGTTTCTTCTCAAAGATAGTGGTTGCAGGAAACTCAGACACAGGAAATTGAAGAATCAATGCTATAANGGCGGATTCGTGTTGATGTATGGCAAAACCAATACAATATTTTAAAGTAATTAACCTCCAATTAAAATAATAAATTTATATTAAAAAAAAACTGGCTGGTGTCAGAAATAGAAAACTGGGGAAAACACTAGGGCTTTTCTGAGATGACAGAGAGCTTCACGTTCCTGTTGCAAGTTCCTGAAATGTTAAATGGAACGTAAAGTCACTGACAGAACAGCCAGAGAGAACTACTTTAGGGTAACGAGTACCTCTGTATTAAGTAGAGATATAAATGTTTTTGTAATATTTGAACAATAGCATCAACATGTATTCATTTAATTTCTATTTAGAAAAATAATTAAAGACATAAAAAATAAAATTTGAAAATAATTTTTACAAATTAAAAATAAATGAATGCTTTATAATAAATTATTATAAATTAAAAAATAAATGAACAATGCTGGACACATTTAGACAGTTGGTGGGGAAAGTCCTACCATCATAATAGTTAGACTAAGTGAATAGGTAAATGCAATATGGTTTGGTGAAGTTTGCTGATAGACCAAATGCAATGAATTTATCACAGGAGCCTGCATGCTACAGAGCTTACTTAATTCTAATCATAGAAATGCTTTCTTGTAAGTTCAAAAGGAAGAATAGATGTTGGCTTCCAGTCAAAATAAAAGGGAGAAGTAATTCCAAAACTGTCTCTTATACACATCTAGGAGCCTGGCGTGATATAGCCCAAGNAGACTAAGTGAATAGGTAAATGCAATATGGTTTGGTGAAGTTTGCTGATAGACCAAATGCAATGAATTTATCACAGGAGCCTGCATGCTACAGAGCTTACTTAATTCTAATCATAGAAATGCTTTCTTGTAAGTTCAAAAGGAAGAATAGATGTTGGCTTCCAGTCAAAATAAAAGAGAGAAGTAATTCCAAAATGAAAGGACATGAGCAAAGGTCTGAAGCTATAAAAGAGTTTGGTAAACTTGAGAAAAATAAATGTAGTGTTTCATGGTCTCACTTAGGAACTAAATATTCTTACATCTTGAACTTGTCAGATTAAATCACAGGCTTGAAACTTTAGGTTGTGTACTCAAGTCCAGGGCAGGGCAGATCAGCATGGACATACTTGACTGTCTCTGCAGATTTTTTTTTCCCTTTCTCCCCCTTTGGTTTATTTTGTATGTTTTATCCCCATCACAACAAACTGTGAGAGGAATAATTAAAATAAATTAATTATTTAATTATGATGTTAAAAAAAAAAACAAACTAGTGAGCTTAAATGGATAATAGAAATAGCTTGCCAGAAACCAGGGCTACTCTTTCCATTCAAGCACTCTCACAAGCCAGATCCTTACCTATTAACTGTGCTCAGTTCTGGATTCCAGCATGAAAATGAATGCTGAAAGCTCAGATGAAGAAATAATCAATAATTTATTAAGAACTAAACACATATCTTTCTGAGGAAAGACCTTAAAAGTGAGAACTTGTTTGCAAATATTTGTTCCTCTATTACTTCCCAAAGATTATATTTCTTCTCAGTTGACAGCACCTAAGAGCAGAGTAAAATATCATTGAGATGTGTGACCACAGGAAAAAGGAGGATTTGTATTCTCCTTGGGGCATCTTCTACCTGATGACATTTTGCAAAGAAGACAGCACACCCTGACCTTCCTGGCCTCTGTAGATGTGTCTGTAGATTACAGGATGCCCTTTCATGAGAAAGCAGGAAGCGAGTAAAAGTCAACGTGAGGTTACTTACTACTTGAGAATAATGTAGAATAAATAAAAATGACGTTGATATAAATTATACAAATTCTATGAAAGGGTTAGATCAGCTATCTCCATCAGTGACAGGAAAAATAATAGACAAACTGCAAGCATTCTCTTCAATTCATAAACTTTTTGCATCTTGAAAATGTAAAAGAAGCAAATATTTTCAAACGTTCACATTAAAATATTTGATAACCTTTTTAAAGAATATTTGAATATATTATTCTTGTTATATAGGATATTTTTAATACCAAGTAGGGCTCCCCAGATGACTCAGTGGTAAATAATCTGCCTGCCAATGCAGGAGATGCAAGAGATGTGGGTTTGATCCCTGGGTCAGTAAGATCCCCTCGTTTAAGAAATGCCAAGCCACTCCAATATTCTTGCCTGGAAAATTCCATGGACAGAAAAGCCTGGAGGGCTACAGTCCATGGGGTTGCAAAGTGTCCAACATGACTGAGCATGCTTGCATACACCCTTAAGAACTGTTAGGAGTTTATGAATATGTGTACTTACCTATTAACTATTAATCTATATAAAAAATCCTGTCATCTTTATAGATTTGTGTTACAAAAAATCCCTTTTATATTGAATGTTAAATAGAGACTCTTGCGTATCTCTTTCTTATTTTCATTGATTCATTTTAAGACTAAATCCTCAAAAGGGCAATGAATGACAACCAAATTGATTTTTAGTTTCAAATCTGTTAAATAAAACATCTGGTAACGTGCAGGCACCAGTGTTTGGGGAAATTTCTACTGTTTTAGAGGTCATTGTAAGTACCAAGTACCAAACCTATGGATAATTTTTAAGTAGATTATGTTTTTCTCAGGATTTACTTTCGAATATAGCCTGAACATTTCCCTTAACTAATTACAGAGACTTAGCAAATAATAACAGCATCAAAGACAGTGATTAAAATACGGATGAAGACAGAACAATTGCTGGTTTGCACTGTACCTTGCCGCTCATTATATGAGACTATTAAAACTTCGTAACAGAATTCATACCATCAATATCTTTAGTCATATCATATCTGTAATAGTATATGATGTCATATAACTGGTAATGTGTTCATAATGCTCCAAGTCATCAAGAAAGCATCAAGTTATATTCTGTTTCTTCTATTGANTGAAGACAAAACAATTGCTGGTTTGCACTGTACCTTGCCGCTCATTATATGAGACTATTAAAACTTCGTAACAGAATTCATACCATCAATATCTTTAGTCATATCATATCTGTAATAGTATATGATGTCATATAACTGGTAATGTGTTCATAATGCTCCAAGTCATCAAGAAAGCATCAAGTTATATTCTGTTTCTTCTATTGAAGAAAGCCGGGTAGCATAGAGTACAAGTTATATATAGATACATATGTGTATATGTGTGTGTGTGTGTGTGTGTGTGTGTATTTTAAGGCTAGTATTTTAGTACTTAATTCTGCACCATGGAATTGTACATATTTTCTAAGTATTGTGGATTGCTAAGATTATATTTTTAAATCTTCATACTTAAAAATACTTAAAAGTTTATTAAGCATTGTGGTTTTATTGGTTAAACTTTGTGATTGATAGAAGTTTGAAAAGTATTGTCAATTTCTGTGAAATTTATATAATTGCCAGTGGAGTTACTAACATATCAGAGTTTTTAAAACATGAATACCCCCTTAATTATTAGTTTGAAAATGCTCGCATTGAAGATAATAGCAAGTAAAGCTGAATTTGCTCCTCAGGTAGCACTAGTGATAAAGTATTCACCTGCTAATGTAGGAGACTTAAAAGATCTGAGTTCAATCCTTGGGTTGGGAAGATTCCCTGAAAGAGGACATGCAACCCACTCCAGTATTCTTGCCTAGAGAATCCCCATGGACAGAGGAGCCTGGTAGGCTATAGTCCACAGGGTCATAAGAGTCTGACACGACTGAAATGACTTTACCTGTATGCTCCTTCAGCCAGTAAGCATTTATTGAGCACCTTCTGTTCCAGGAACTTAAAAAAATAATAATAAGGTTTAAAGATGATTAAGTTATAGACTGTGTCTTACATGAATAATACTCATATTCCTGGAGTGGTGATGTGGACAGCGTTAGTAAGAAAAAAATAGTTGCTCCCTCATGTCCAAATCTTTGCAACCCCGTGGATTATGTAGACTGCTGGGCTTCTCTGTCCATGGAATTCTTCAGGTAAGAATTCTGGAGTGGGTTGCAATGCCCTCCTCCACGGCATCTTCTCTAGCTGGGGATCGAATCCAGCTCGCTCATATTGCAGGCAGATTCCCCCAGTCTGAGCCACCAGGGAAGCCCCTGGTGGTAGTAGAAAATAGGCATGTAAAATAGAATGTGAATTTAGGAAGATCCATAAGCATACAAGAAAACTGTAAGCTACTAAGTTTCCATGTCACTTAAAAATATTTTGTTGATGAATTGATCTTGATTCAAAAGAAATTAGATAACTTTCAGAACAGTAAACATTTCTACATTTTTCCCTCTCTTGTGGGTTTTCCTACAGACCTGTTCAGAGGTACGAAGAATAATACTGAAATCTACCATATATCTCTAAAGCTAAAAATATGTCATTTTTTAATATTTCATATATACTTGGCAATAACATTATACTTAAAAACATTTATCACATAAATTTTAGGGCTGCAAAGACAATGAGGTGCCTGCAAAAAACATTTAAATGTTTTTCATTTGTTAAATTATTTTGTCACTTCTAAATATTTTTCTATATTAAAAGTGACAGTCATTATGGCACAACATGCATCAGACACTTTCCCAATTACAATAAAGCAAATATGTGAGTTAGAAATCATTCAGCCCTTTAAAACTCAGGATTAATTTAGATGACATTTTCATATAGAACTTTTTCTGGTTTTAATTTACATATAAGGATATTCATAGCTGTGCTGTAATATATCTCCAGTATTTTCTCTAAACATATTCTTTAGAATATTTACTATTGAAAATATATTTGGTGATATTTCTTTTGGAGACATCTTCATGGAAATAATACTTCTAAAACTGTTTTACATATATACATATAAGAACACATTGAAACTTCATCAAAAGTCAAATAACCTTCTATTTAATTGCCAATTAAAACTTGGAATGGGAGCTAAAAAGCTTCATTCTGTGCTACTTTCTAATAATTGCCATTAATGTGATTATATTCTTGTTTAAAGCCTATCTAAATTAGCTCATTAACCAGCATGGTTACTTACAAACCTCAAAGAATGGGAAAAAAAATCTGTTTCATCACATTTTTATACTGATCTCAGAGACTATGGCAAGTATATTCATCACCATCTGTGTCCATTGCCCTGGACAGCGTGGCATGTGTGTCACACCAATTACTATGCAAATCCCTAAATCATCTCTGCATTAATTCCCAAGTGACACTGAAATTTTGTCTGGCTTAAATAGTCACAAAGAAAAAGTTTCTTCTTGAAATTAATAATACAGATTTTCCTCGAGTTGGAATTCACAGGCCGCTAACCATCTCCCTTTTTAAATAGACGTCATAAATTATCACATAGATAAATATATTCTCAAAAGTAAGCAATATAAAAATATAGAAAATGAGCTGGTGACCCAGTATATTAAATATGCAAAAATGTTTTACAATGTTAAGTTATGGAGGTAGCTGCAACAGTAAGTTAAAAAAATGCTACTATGAAAATAATTTTGTAAGTATTCTCTCAGAGTAGGCTAGAATTTAATGGGGATCATATTTGGTTTTATTTAAGACTGATAAATGTATTACTTAAAGAGGAATTTCTTGTTTATTTTGATACTCCTCTTCTTAAAATATCAAACAAAAATGGCTTTCCTACTTAATTTCATCTGCTCTTTTGATCTCATGACCTTTGCTTTTTGACTTCTTTCATTCAATACATTTCCCAGTATTCATGGACTTCAACATGTTTATTCTGCCTGTTATGTTCTCAGTCTACTGTGTCCTTATCACAGAATTGTTTTTCCTGAGTTTAAAAATTATTTTAAGCTGATTTATAGTATTTTCCTATTAGTTCTAATTTCTCTTTACATTATCTATGGTAGGTACTTTTTATACATATAAGAAAGATGAAATTCCAATGAAGTCTTCATGACTAATTTTAAGGTTCAAATAGACAAATATTCAGTTATATTAGTCTTTTCATTTTATCTGTAACATTTCTCTCACCATCACACCAACATTGGTCTTCCATTGTGATTCATTAATGTAATCCTTCAAGAGTTGATGAGCATCAGTCTAGCCATTTAGAATATGATACTGAAGAAGACAGACAAAATTCCTTCCATGAGTTTACATTCTAATGGTAAAGCTAATAAAACTGGACAATAAAAAATAAATATAGATTTTTCTCAGCTTACAAGAATTATGTCTAGATAAACACATTGTAAGTTGAAATTATGTTAAACAGGAAATGCCTTAACTATACCTAAGGTACCAAAACATCGTAGTTTAACCCAGCTTACCAGAACACTCATGTTAGCCTACCATTGGGAAAATCATCTGACACAAAACCTGTTACAAGGTATTAAATATTTCATGTAATTTATTGAATACTGTACTAAAAGGGAAAAACAGAATGGTTCTCCGGGTGCAGAACTGTTGTAAGAGGGAAGGTGATTTAATCACTAACTCATTTCTGACTCTTGCAGGCCCAGGAATTGGCTCCTCTGGGAGGAGGGATTTCCTTCTCCCTGACAGCCAGGCTCCTCTGTCCTTGGAATTTCCCAGGCAAGAAATACTTGAGTGAGTTGCCATTTCCTTCTCCAGGGTATCTTCCCCACCCAGGGATGGAATCCATACTGTCTGCATTGCAGGCAGATTCGTTACCACTGAGCCACGAGTGGTAAGTGTGCTGTGCTGTACTTGATCACTCAGGCAACTCTGACTCTTACAGATCTCTGGGCTGTACCCCAGCAGGGTTTTCTGTCAATGGGGATTCTTTAGGCAAGAATACCGGAATGAGTTGCCATGCCCTCCTCCAGGGGATTTTCTCAACCCAGATATCTAACCCAGGTCTCCCATATTGCAGTTGGATCCTTTACCATCTAAGCCACCAGAGAAGCTTAAGAATACTGGAGTGAGTAACCTATCCCTTCTCCAGAGGAACTTCTGAGCCAGGAATCAAACTGGGGTCTCCTGCATTGCAGGCAGATGACTTAGCAGCTGAGCTACCTGGGAAGTCCAATTGTGAGTGTATCGGTTACTTATCCTGTGATCTGATGGTTGACTGGGAGCTGAGGCTGCCTCTGTCCATCATCACAAGAAAGTAGCTAACTCATGAGCACAGCAACATTATAGTTTCTACGAAATGTGTATTGTTTTTGAACCATGGTAAAGGCAAAAAAAAAAAAAATCATAAGGTGGAACCATCATAAGTTTGTGGGGATCATCTGTATATAGAATCCAGGATGGGCTTTCTGGAGAGGCAAAAGTGCCATGAAGAAAACTTAAGCAGGATAAGTTCTTGTGGAAACGGCCTTTTTAGAAAATCAAACAACTGATGTTCATGCATGCTCAGTTGCTTCACTGGTGTCCAGCTCTTTGGAATCACATGGCCCACAGCACACCAGGCTCCTCTGTCATGAGATTTTCCCAGCAAGACTCTAGGAGAGGGTGCCCATGCCCTCCTTCAGGGGATCTTGCTACCTTTGGATTGAAACCAAGTCTCTTGTGTCACTTGCTTTGCGGGCAGATCCTTAACCGTGGAGCCATCAGGGAAAATTACCTCAGGCAAATGTCTGATTACCTTAACAGATGGCAATATTATGTACCACTGTTTTTTCTTCTCGCAGGTCAGGAAGTAACAGTTAGAATCAGACATGGAACAAGAGACTAGTTCCAAATTGGGAAAGGAGTATGTCAAGGCTATATATTGTCCCCCTGCTTATTTAACTTATACGCAGAGTACATCATCTGAAATGCCTAGCTGGATGAAGCACAAGCTGGAATCAAAATTGCAGGGGGAGATATCAATAATCTCAGATATGCAAATGACACCACCCTTAAGGCAGAAAGCAAAGAGGAAGTAGAGAGCCTCTTGGTGAAAGTGAAAGAGGAGAGTGAAAAAACTGGTTTAAAACTCAACATTCAAAAAAATGAAGATCGTGTCATCTGACCCCAGTGGTTCATAATGGAAACAGTGATAGTCTTTATTTTCTTGGGTTCCAAAATCACTGCAGATGGTGAGTGCAGCCACAAAATTAAGAGACATTACTCCTCTGAAGAAAAGCTATGACAAACCTAGACACTGTATTAAAAAACAGAGACATCACTTTGCAGACGAAGGTCCGTATCAGTTCAGTTCAGTTGCTTAGTCATGTCTGACTCTTTGCAACCACATGGACTGCAGCACGCCAGGCCTCTCTGTCCATACCAACTCCCTGAACTCGCTCAAACTCATAACCATTGAGTCAGTGATGCCATCCAAACATCTCATCCTCTGCCATCCTCTTCTCTTTTGTCTTCAGTCTTTCCCTGAATCAGGGTCTTTTCCAATGAGTTGGCTCTTTGCATCAGGGAGCCAAAGTATTAGACTTTAGTTTCAGCATCAATTCTTCCAAAGAATATTCAGGACTTATTTCCTTTAAGATTGACTGGTTTGATCTCCTTGCTGTCCAAGGCACTCTCAACAGTCTTCTTCAACACCACAGTTCAAAAACATCAATTCTTCAGCGCTCAGCTTTCTTTATGTTTCAGTTCTCACATTCATACATGACTGCTGGAAAAGCCATAGCTTTGACTAGATGGACCTTTGTCAGCAATGTCTCTGCTTTTTAATATGCCGTCTAGGTTGGCCACAGCTCTCTCCAAGGAGCAAGTGTCTTTCTGTATACTCAAAGCTATGGTTTTTCCAGTAGTCATGTATGGGTGTGAGAGTTGGACCATAAAGAAGGTTGAGCATCACAGAATTGATGGGTTTGAACTGTGGTGTTGGAGAAGACTTTTGAGAGTGCCTTGAACTATAAGGATCTCAAACCACTCAATCCTGAATATTATTTAGAAGGACTGATGCTGAAGCTGAAGCTCCAATACTTTGGCCACCTGATGTGAAGAATCAGCTCATTAGATAAGAATCTAATGCTGGGAAAGATTAAAGGCAGGAGAAGGAGAAGGGGACAACAGAGGATGAGATGGTTGGATGGCATCACGGACACAATAGACATGAGTTTGAGCAAGCTCCAGGGGATGAAGGACAGGGAAACCTGACATGCCTGAACAACAACAAATTATTTTTTTCTTTGCCTCCTGAATTTCATTACTAAGAAATCAGAAATTTTTAATCAATAACTTCTTCAGATTTTTCTCTTCAATTCTCCACGTTTCTAAATAAAGTATGCTCAATTTAAACTAGCAAACAACAGCTTTTGGAATACATTCCAAAACCTTTACCAAGGAATCCAGCATCCAACATGTTTTCCAACCTCTCCAATCCTTATTTCCTTCCACCACACACACACACTTGCTCATCTATATCAATTCCTCGACATTCACACAGATATGTTACATGTGCCAAGCCTTTTCTCTCAAGAATTTTTCATTTGCTTTTTTTTTTTTTTCACTTCTGGATGACTTTTTTCAAATATTCATATGGCTCTCTTCTAATACTCCCATTTTCTCCAGTTCTTTGTGACTTCTGTGACTACATATTTAAAGCATCAGTCCTGTCAAGCTCTTCGCTCATGTATTGTTTTAAATATATTTTTCACAACATTTATAGCTACTTGATATTTCATATTCTATTATTACCTGCTCCACTAAAATACACCCTCTCCCAATCCGGAAATATAGTCTTATTTTGTTTTCCTGGTCTATCACATATGGGGTATGCAGTAAATATTTGCTTAATAAAGGAATTAATGAATACATTTTGAATGACTTTTGTAACCACTTGGATTATTTCTTCTGTCTTCTGCTGTTTTTTTAAGTATCCATTTTATATCTCTCTATGTGAATGTCAAATCAGGCTATCAGAAGAAATTATCATGTATAATATGTCTTAAATGACAGAAATTTATTTTTCTCTTCTATTCCAGAGGCAACAGGTCTGAGATGAGAGTGCCAGCATAGATAGTTCTGGTGAAGGCTGTCCTCCTGGCTTAAACACTACCACCTTATGATTTCGTCAACTGTTGAACAGAATGGGGTATCTGGCATCTCTTTAATTTCAAGGACACTAATTTTTCAAGAGCCCCATTAGTATGACTTTTTATTAATATACATTGTCTCCAAATGCATTCATATTTGGGGTTAGACTGCCAATGTTTGGATTTGAGGGGAGGACAAAGTCTGTCCATTGCACCCTTCATACTTAAAATTTCTTAGACTGAAAATAATCTCCTATTATAATTCTTAATAATCAAACAAGTTTCCTAAAAAACTACAATACCTTGTTTATTTAACTTACATGCCGAGTACATCATGAGAAATGCTGGGCTGGAGGAAGTACAAGCTGGAATCAAGATTGCCAGGAAAAATATCAATAACCTCAGATATGCAGTTGACACCACCCTTATGGCAGAAAGTGAAGAAAAACTAAAGATCTCATGATGAAAGTGAAAGAGGAGAGTAAAAAAGCTGGCTTAAAGCTCAACATTCAGAAAACTAAGATCATGGCATCTGGTTCCATCACTTCATGGAAGATAGATGGGGAAACAGTGGAAACAGTGGCTGACTATTTTTTTGGGGCTCCAAAATCACTGCAGATGGTGACTGCAGCCATGAAACTAAAAGACACTTACTCCTTGGAAGGAAAGTTATGACCAACTTAGACAGCATATTAAAAAACAGAGACATTACTTTGTCAACAAAGGTCCATCTAGTCAAGGCTATGGTTTTTCCGGTGGTCATGTATGGATGTGTGAATTGGACTATAAAGAAAACTGATAACCAAAGAATTGATACTTTTGAACTGTGGTGTTGGAGAAGACTCTTGAGAGTCCCTTGGACTGCAAGGAGATCCAACCAGGAGATCCATCCATCCTAAAGGAGATCAGTCCTGGGTGTTCATTGGAAGGACTTATGTTGAAGCTGAAACTCCAATACTTTGGCCACCTGATGCGAAGAGCTGACTCATTTGAAAAAACCCTGATGCTGGGAAAGATTGAGGGCAACAGGAGAAGGGGACAATAGAGGATAAGATGGTTGAATGGCATCACCGACTCACCAACTCGATGGACATGGGTTTAGGTGGACTCTGGGAATTGGTGATGGACAGGGGGGCCTGGCATGCTGCGGTTCATGGGGTCGCAAAGAGTCAGACACAAGTGAGTGACTGAACTGAACTGAACTGATGCACCTCAGCACAGCAAGTTACAGAATTATTTCAGTGACACTAATGATGTATATTTTTAAAGAACTGAGAATTTATTTCACTTTTGGCCACCAAAAGCTATGGCGAAAAAGTTTTCCTTCCAAATGGTAGTTTAAAACTACTGTATTGAAGCACAGATTTGTTTTTTTTTTAATAAAAAAATAATTATTTAATAGTCTTATCTTTTAGTAACAAATTTAACTGAATCTTACCTAAATAAATCCACAAACTTTTACAGGAAAAGAAAAAGCAAACAGGAAAAAAAAAATTTTTTTTTCACAAATACAAGACAAAAAAATTAGATAACTTTTCTTAGCAAATTGTAGACTTTGTACATATTCAACCATACAATAATATTTTTGTTGAAATTATGAGTAGGAGAAATTCATTTTCAGAACAAATTTTCAGTAGAATAAATTTATGAAAATATTTTCTCTAAAATAAAATATAATGAAAGTAAAATATTTTCCATTTTTATTTTTAAATATATCTAAAATTAAGACAAACAGAACAGTTAACCAATATTATTTAACCAAAAATAGTTATGTAATAATACTGAAATAAGGCAAGCTATTTGGAAATGCCTGATTCACAGTAGTCTGTTTAATGTTGACCCAGTGTTAAAAAATCAGTATATTATTTTCCACAAAATTCATAAGTAATAGTGTTGAAATGAAAATAGATGCAGTAAATTATAATATAGTCCCAGAACATTATTACCTTATGTCTGAGTTGGAGGGTTTTTCCCCTGATTTAATTGATCTTTTTTCCTATTAAAAAAAGATTCAATTCTGTTAAATTATTAACCATTTATAGTGGTGAATGTCATGCATACATATTCCTTCAAGTTCATATAATAGAAGCCTGTATATTTAGTCAGTGTGATTTAACCTTACATAACCTGAGAAATGTCATTCCCTTGACACTTAATCATATCAAAATAGTGAGATGCATGTCATGTCTTCTGTGTGGCAAAGGTTTCTACAGACAACATGAAGCCATTGTGACATGTTTCTAATCATTAGTCATTTCATTTCTGTGTAGGTAAAGAACACTTGTTAAACATGAACTTTCAATTCATTTTCGGTATCCCAGATTGATTAGGCAACTAGAAAAAAAAGTCTGTTAATCATTTTTATGTTTATTTCCTACTAATCTTTAAGTTTCTTGTTCATTATATGTTCATTTGNATTAGTCATTTCATTTCTGTGTAGGTAAAGAACACTTGTTAAACATGAACTTTCAATTCATTTTCGGTATCCCAGATTGATTAGGCAACTAGAAAAACAAGTCTGTTAATCATTTTTATGTTTATTTCCTACTAATCTTTAAGTTTCTTGTTCATTATATGTTCATTTGGTGTTATTAAAGATTGTGTATATATTGGTGCTTCCTTGAGAGCTCAGTTGGTAAAGAATCCACCTGCATTGCAGAAGACTCCAGTTGGATTCCCAGGTCAGGAAGATCTGCTGGAGAAGGGATAGGCTACCAGCTCCAGTGTCCGTGTATATGTGGGAAAATAATTAAACTGTAAATTTTGTGAGTACAGGGACTTTTGGTTACCTGTTCAAATTTTTATCTCCAGGACAGACACACAACAGATGCTATTAAACATTATTGAACAAATATATAAATGGATATAACCAATCCCATCTCTATCTTTAAACTTTCCTGTGTATTTCATAGTATCAGTCTTTTAAGGNTAAATTTTGTTTACAAATAATAGAAACTCAATCCAAACAGGCTGAAATAGTTAAAGAAAAAAGTTAGTATAGGCCTCTGAATAGCTTAAATAAGGCATACTTTAGAAGTAGTTTACCTAATTCTGTTTATGTTTTCCTTCCAAGATATATAAGTTATCATATTGACAAAATGACTGCCAACAGCTTCAAAGGACTGCATTCTTCCTTGTTCACTTTTAGGAGAAATGTATGTTTTTCATGCAGAAGAATAAGGGACTTTTCTTACTCAGAAGCCCCCACCCAGTATCTCCTAGGATGGATATACTGTTGTGTGTCACATCATCTACAAACCACGCACAGGTTCATGAGAAGGTGTTGATTGCTTTAAAGCCCATACCTGGAATTGTAAGGAATGGAGCAAGTCCCAAACTTGGAGTGATCCACAGTTTGAAAAAAACAAGATTCTGTGGCTGAAGGAAAGGGATAATGAAAGTGAAAGACCCAAAGCAGAAGGTGCCAACCAACTCAGTTTGACTAATATTCATGTCACTTGAGCATTATAAAAATGCAAGCCAGGAATCAAATGACCTTAGCTCCAACAAAGAATTACCAAGTTTTCAGTGTGCAGTGTCTTTTTTATCTCACTTTTTACATCTGAAAATGAGGATAATGATAAGATAATAAAATATGTAACGAAGTTTTAGTGTGCATTGTAACTTAGTTAATAAATGTAAACTGGTAAATTGCCTGACAAAACAAATGCATAATCAATGTTCATAGGGATATAATAATAATAACAGTAATTGTTATCACTGGGTATATGTTCTACAATGGGTATATATTATCTTTATATTTAGCAAAATAAACATAATACCTATCTCTAGAGTATTATTGTCGAGATTGACTACAGTAATAACCAATGCGTTTGTTTTCATTATAGAGGTTGTTTTATAGGGTTGTATTCATTTGTTTAGTTAACACTAGACACTTTATTAAAGTTCTTTGAAGACACTGTGCGTGCTGAGTTACTTCAGTCATGTCTGTCTCTTTGCTACCCCATGGATTGTAGCCCGCCAGGCTCCTTTGTCCTTGGGATTCTTCAGGCAAAAATACCCGACTGAGTCACCAATTCCTTCTCCAGCCTTCTTCTCAACCTAGGGATTGAACCTGTGTCTCCTGCATCTCCTACGTTGCAGGCAGATTCTTTACCCACTGAGCCACTAATATCTCTATCGTACTATCTTTATAACTCCAATGTTTGTTAGTAGCAGATCCTGGGCAAATGTTAGTTGAAAATATTGACTTAAAACAAATAAACCATCAGTTATTTCTCCAGCAAAAAATGGGATTTTTCGAGATCAGCAGAGAATTGCAGTTTGGGTCTGCAACCAGGGTGAGCTATGTCAACCACAAATTGGCACTTGCCATGGGTGCTTGCCATCTACCTCTACAAGGATTAAATCGTGTGCTGCTATAGCTGCTGACCTCCAATATCCCCTGATGGAGTTCAGGGTAGAGAGTAGAAATGAGGCACTCTGTGCTCCAGGCAACTGGCAGGACAGATTTTCAGATAGTTAGATATTCCCATGAGCTAATTCTATTAGTCCAATTTTTTTATTTCTTCATATCTAGAAAAAGCACTAAAATCTTTCATGGTGACAATTGTTTCTCATGACTTGCAGAAGCTTCATGAGACCAGGAAACTTTCTACAAAAAAAAAAAAAGGGCTTGACTGCATGTACTCCCCCTTTACCAGGATCACACATATGCTGTCTTTTCCCCTTATCTCTTTGGAACAGGTTATCAGACTTACCTGAGATTTCTCCCATGCTGCAGTCCTTATATTGCCTGAAATAAAACTTATTTCAAAAATCTCACATTATACATCTTTTTTTAGTCAATAGCCACATACTAGTCCCCAGCAAATATGGAGAGGAGAACTCAAAGGGAAGAAGCTGGGAGGGCTAGCTATAGTAAACAAAGAGTTCATGGCTCTTCAGTGGATGACTTGTGACTGCCTCTCAAAGACTGAGCTCTTGCTGGGCAAGAAGAGGAGTCTTTCTGCTTCTCATTGGGCTCAGCTATCTATTAGGGCATTAGAGCTCACCCTTCTGGCCTCTCACCTTTATTTTAACTGAAATTTTTGTTTACTAATTTTCAGAAAAACAAGAGAAGACAAGAGCAATAAAAGGCAGAGGGGATGAGAGAGAAAGGATGTTAAAAGAGAGCGATGGGTTAAAGAATTGAAGATGAAAATGATTAGCACAAGGGAGCTGACTCAAAAGTCATGAGGGTTATCTGTATACATTTTCTGTCCTGTCACATGATGGCATGTGTTTGTGTACTCGAGAGGCAGAAATTATAAGAGGCTAAGCAGAAATTTCAGGAAGGCAGGGTGTTAACACGAAAATAACAGAACAAAACAAAATACCAGCTGCCACAAGAAGCAAAGTAACAAAGTAAGGGCCATCCAACTGTACAATGGGCAGCTTGTTGCCAGACACTGACAAATCTGGTGAGCGCTTGGGAAAACATTCATGAAGGAGCTTCATTTATTAGAAAATCCTTGTTTTGCTGAGGATCAAGGTGTTCTTTGACTCTGAGATGTGAGACCTATAACTTGTCATATTTGGAAATTAAATAGTGAACACTATTAATCTTTAAGTGCAATACACTACTGATCTGTAAGTGCACTACACTCTTTTTAGCACCAGGACTTTATTTCTGATACTTACACTCTTCACTACTCATCCTGCCGTCACAGCTCAAGTAAAGAGAATTTAAGGCAGGTTTATGAATGTCAGCACTGCATATCTGAATGTAATAAAATCACACTTTTAACTTTTATTTAATTAAGATCATTTTTGAGTAAGAAAACATTATATATAATATTTAAAAGGTAAATAGATTTTTCCAGGATGAATCATAATTAGAATTTTTCTGGTAAATACTAGAAGGAAAATGTATCATAAAAAATAAACTGCAAAAATGTAGAATACCTCCCTTCTTTTTTTTTCTTTTTAAATAAAGGATAGCTGATCCAATAGTTCTAGACCCTCTCTCTGTATCTGAGGAACAAAGACTACATTTCACATTTGCTCTACATGAGGCAATGAATAAAAGATCATAGATAAAAGAAAACCAGTAAATCATCATTTGCATTGTATTGATGTTTACTGAAGTATAAAATCCCCTCGAATTTAGATGTGCTATCACATTGTTATGAAGAAAGTGCTCTCTGCAAATAATATGGGATTCAAAACAGACACTTATATGTGAAGATTGATCTGAGATGAGTGCTATCAGAAATGCACAAGAAAGAAAACAAAAAAGAAATCTTTATGTTATATTATACTATAAGAGAGATAGAATTTTCTCCATTTTAAGCTTTCTAAAAACACTTTATTATTAAAATATATATATATATTGACTAATAAAGGCTAATTTCTAAGAACACTTTTAAACAGCAAAATGTGAAATTAAAGTAGGTTAAATTTCTTGATTTACTAAGCAATTAATGTATGAATTTAATTTTTTATTTTTATGAATTAAAATTTACAGGAATAAATTATTCCCCAATCTATTTTCCAGATGTTGATGTTGAAACTTCAAAAGAAAAAGATCAAAAATTAAATCAGAGTCAATGAATATAACAGTCATTTAAATGTGTACTTAACTAACATATTATCAATTTATAGGATTAGTATCTGCTAATGCTTTTCTCCCAATCCAGTGTAGAAAAGCAGCTTACAATTGATGCATGGCATTGCTACTTTGGTCTGTTTAACACTTAAATTATAAAACTTTATTGGGGAAAAAAGAGAGCGAGATTGTTAAGCTAAAGTTGAGAGTGAGGTAATGGAAATTTTGAAGGCATTGCTGTGAGTCAAATTATTCGTTGAAGGTTTAGGGAATTGCCAGGCATGAGAATAATTTGTACTGACTGAGAAGCAGATGAAGCAAGGAATAGTATAGAGACATAGACAGGAAAAATAATAATAGAAAAATAATTAAGGATTTCATAAAATCATAGAATGTTAGAAGAGGTAATAGAAAAATGTTTTACATTATTTTTATTATTAATCAGTTTATTGAATATCATTTGCTAAAAGTCACATATATAAGAGTGAAGCTTGATGAACTTTTATAAATATATGCAACTGTGTTGTCACTAGGATTAAGATAGAGAAATTGAAATATCTCAGAATCCTTCCTACTCCCCTTTCAGTCACTAACTTTCCCTAAAAGTTACTGTTATTCGAATTCTATTTACCTTAGAATATTTTATCCTGTTTTTAAATTTCACGGTTATATATTACTCAGTAGAATCTTTGAAGCTTATTTTTGTTTCATATAGTATAATTCACTTATTTTCATTGCTCTATAATAATCTTTTTTGAGGCATTTTTCACTGATGCACATTTTAGTGTATTGAAATTTCAAGCTGCTATATCTAGTACTGATATAAAGATTCTTGTGAATGATACTTCTGGACCTAAAGTCTTATCTATCTTTGGTATACACCTGTGTGTGCATACTAAATCACTTCAGTCATGTCTGACTGTTCGTGACCCTGTGGACCATAGTCCACCAGGTTCCTCTATCCATGGGATTCTTCAGGTAAGAATATTGGAATTGGTTGTCATGCCCTTATCCAGGGAATCTTCCCAACCCAGGAATTGAACCCCCATCTCTTATGTCTCCTGCATTGGCAGGCAGGTTGTTTACCACAAGTGCCACCTGGGAAACTCAGCGTAAAACTAGGAGTGGAATTTACCAATTTGAGAAGAGGCAGAGAAATGAATTTTAATTCAAATTAGAACTTATAAACCTTGAGTGCTAATCACATTCTTTATGAAACAATTGGGTTAACAAAAGAAAATATTTCCATTTAAATGGATATTTATATCAGTTAATTTCTTTATACTTTCATTGAGAGTAAACCAAAGTAGATTTACATTTTCAGGTGTTAATTATTAAATAAAACTAAACATCATTATTTTAAGAATATCACTTTGCTTTCTGATCTTATTAAATTAACTTTTTCATCAAGTTTTTTTATTTAAAAGTAAATAACCTGTTTAAGGGAAATATAATTGGTAGATTAAAATAACATACCTATGTTTGTGGGATTTTCTTCAGTGCTTTTAATGGAGTATTATGAAATGTTAAGGGCTTCCCCGGTGGCTCAGCAGTAAAAGAATCTGCCTGCAACACAGAAACAGTAGGAGATGTGGATTTGATCCCTGGGATGGGAACATCCCTTGGAGGAGGGCACAGCAGCCCACACCAGTATTCTTGCCAGGAAAATCCGATGGATAGAAGAGCCTGGTAGTATATACAGTCCATAGGGTCACATAGAGTCCAACACAACTGAAGCAATTGAGTACGTATGAAATGCAAAAGTAAAGCTATGTTTAACTAGGCATTAATTATTGAATATCTATTTAATTTCCATGAATATGTACTTTATCTGAAGACCAATTAAATATGGACACATTAATGGTTAATATTAACCATTAATATTTATCAACTGTTTATGCTACCAGCAGGTTAGCAGTTCCTTTGGTTATGCTATAAACTACTAAGCAAAAATGTTTCCTTAATTTCTGAAGTGTGATTATAAAATGGATTGTAATCAGATTACATTTTAAAGCTTACAATTTACAATACAAAACAAACATCGTTTGTTAGTCACAAGTTATCAGAATGGTATTATACAGTAGATATTAAAGTTTGTCACCAATGTCCTTAAACTCAGAAATTAGAGTAGAACATAATTATTACTTACTTCAATTACTCAGAAAAAATATGATATAAGGAAAATATCTTGACATCTGTCAAAGGAAATTAACATTAAACATTTATTAGTGTGACTATTATAAAAACATACAGAAAATAGCCAGTGTTGGTGAGGATGTGAAGAAAATTGTTTATTCATTGCTAGTGAGAATATTAAATGGTGCAGNTTATTATTAATCAGTTTATTGAATATCATTTGCTAAAAGTCACATATATAAGAGTGAAGCTTGATGAACTTTTATAAATATATGCAACTGTGTTAATTGTCACTAGGATTAAGATAGAGAAATTGAAATATCTCAGAATCCTTCCTACTCCCCTTTCAGTCACTAACTTTCCCTAAAAGTTATTGTTATTCGAATTCTATTTACCTTAGAATATTTTATCCTGTTATTAAATTTCACGGTTATATATTACTCAGTAGAATCTTTGAAGCTTATTTTTGTTTCATATAGTATAATTCACTTATTTTCATTGCTCTATAATAATCTTTTTTGAGGCATTTTTCACTGATGCACATTTTAGTGTATTGAAATTTCAAGCTGCTATATCTAGTACTGATATAAAGATTCTTGTGAATGATACTTCCGGACCTAAAGTCTTATCTATCTTTGGTATACACCTGTGTGTGCATACTAAATCACTTCAGTCATGTCTGACTGTTCGTGACCCTGTGGACCATAGTCCACCAGGTTCCTCTATCCATGGGATTCTTCAGGTAAGAATATTGGAATTGGTTGTCATGCCCTTATCCAGGGAATCTTCCCAACCCAGGAATTGAACCCCCATCTCTTATGTCTCCTGCATTGGCAGGCAGGTTGTTTACCACAAGTGCCACCTGGGAAACTCAGCGTAAAACTAGGAGTGGAATTTACCAATTTGAGAAGAGGCAGAGAAATGAATTTTAATTCAAATTAGAACTTATAAACTGTGAGTGCTAATCACATTCTTTATGAAACAATTGGGTTAACAAAAGAAAATATTTCCATTTAAATGGATATTTATATCAGTTAATTTCTTTATACTTTCATTGAGAGTAAACCAAAGTAGATTTACATTTTCAGGTGTTAATTATTAAATAAAACTAAACATCATTATTTTAAGAATATCACTTTGCTTTCTGATCTTATTAAATTAACTTTTTCATCAAGTTTTTTTATTTAAAAGTAAATAACCTGTTTAAGGGAAATATAATTGGTAGATTAAAATAACATACCTATGTTTGTGGGATTTTCTTCAGTGCTTTTAATGGAGTATTATGAAATGTTAAGGGCTTCCCCGGTGGCTCAGCAGTAAAAGAATCTGCCTGCAACACAGAAACAGTAGGAGATGTGGATTTGATCCCTGGGATGGGAACATCCCTTGGAGGAGGGCACAGCAGCCCACACCAGTATTCTTGCCAGGAAAATCCGATGGATAGAAGAGCCTGGTAGTATATACAGTCCATAGGGTCACATAGAGTCCAACACAACTGAAGCAATTGAGTACGTATGAAATGCAAAAGTAAAGCTATGTTTAATTAGGCATTAATTATTGAATATCTATTTAATTTCCATGAATATGTACTTTATCTGAAGACCAATTAAATATGGACACATTAATGGTTAATATTAACCATTAATATTTATCAACTGTTTATGCTACCAGCAGGTTAGCAGTTCCTTTGGTTACGCTATAAACTACTAAGCAAAAATGTTTCCTTAATTTCTGAAGTGTGATTATAAAATGGATTGTAATCAGATTACATTTTAAAGCTTACAATTTACAATACAAAACAAACATCGTTTGTTAGTCACAAGTTATCAGAATGGTATTATACAGTAGATATTAAAGTTTGTCACCAATGTCCTTAAACTCAGAAATTAGAGTAGAACATAATTATTACTTACTTCAATTACTCAGAAAAAATATGATATAAGGAAAATATCTTGACATCTGTCAAAGGAAATTAACATTAAACATTTATTAGTGTGACTATTATAAAAACATACAGAAAATAGCCAGTGTTGGTGAGGATGTGAAGAAAATTGTTTATTCATTGCTAGTGAGAATATTAAATGGTGCAGCCATAGTGGCAAATAGTATAGTGATTTCTAAAATAATTAANACCACTAGTGCCACTTGGGAAGCCCTGTAGCTTTTTTGGAAATACCTCTTTGTCACACTGAGGAAGATATCTTTTACTCTTTTAGTTTGTTGACAGTTTGTTTCAGGAATGGATTCTAGATGTCGCCAAATGCTTTTTCTGCATCTATTTGAATAATCATGTGATTTTTAAAAATTTGTTAATATGAATTACAGTGATTTTTTTTTATTCTGGGATAAATATGCTGGGATAAACTCCTAGTTATTACACATACTGTATTGAGCAAAAAGATTTCCTTGTGAGTGAAATAAAGAGAGAACTGGTAGAAACTTTACAAGAAAATCACTCATTTATTTGGTGAGTGATAGATATTTTAGTATCTTAACATGTTATATTCTGAATACAAAAAATTTCTGGAGCAGAGGTCAATATCACTATCACAGGCCTAACAGTAATGGCTGCCCACTTCCACCTTTCCCCTTTATTAGGTGGTGCTTTGAGTGTCAAATGGACCCCACGTGTGCACAAAAGGGCATGGTGCCCAAAGGAAGAGAAAACAAATGATAAAATCTGGCTTCTTATATACATATTTTCCCCCTGTTAAGAGAGAAAAAGAAACTCTGCTTAATGGAAATAAACTCTCTCCAGGAAGAGAAAAAAGAAGTCCCCTAAATTCTATCTCTTTGAAATATAAATACATGACTTTAGGGGGGAAGTGGGTGGAGAGATAAAATTAATGTCTCCAGATTTACAAACCCTAAAAATGTCTTCATGATGCCAGGTTCCATTCCATTCTGATATGTAGAAATACAGTTCTGAGAAGTTCAGTCTGTCCAAAGTTCTCATTATCGGTTTAGTCATCTTTTACATTCCAAGCTTATTTGTTAACCCAACTTCCCACAAATTCAGAAAACTCTAGTTATGCAGAAAGATAAGAGTACTGTCTCTTATACACATCTTCCTAGAGTAGTCATTCATTGAGACAGAAAGTAGAATTATGGCTGGAAAGGGACTGGAAGAGGAAAAAATAGGGAGTTAGTGTTTAACTGGTACAAAGTGTTATCTGGGGAAAATGAAAAACATTCCAGAGATGGAATGTAATGATGGCTGTACAACAATGTAAATGTATTTAATGTCACAGAACTGAACACTTAAAAATGGTTAAAGTGGTAAATTTATGTCATGTATATTTTACTACACATTTTACAAAAAGGAAAATAAGTTGAACTTAATAGAAAATAAAGTAATTTACATTTTATTATGATTAGGGAAGGAAATTTTTTAAAGGATTTTGTTGTTGCTTGACTAAGATTTGACTCAATTAATCATATTAAATGCAAGTCACTTGTGTTAAACGAAAGAAGTAAAATTTATGTATTAGAAAAAAATCTGATTGTAATAATTACTACAATAAAAACTGTTTAGCAGTGTATGCAGTTGAACAATTAGGTGTTATTTTTTATGTCATTTCTCAAGGTAGTTATATTTTAATACAAATTATTTTTCCCTTCCCTTTGATGGGAAAGATGTCCATCAAAGTCTTCTTTCACTAAGAAAATGTCCCTATACCTGTCAGGCACATATCATTTCAAGCTCATGCTGATGAAATTATCTTGCCATTCTGGACTGCATGAATATGGGTTTTACAACACGCTTCCATGTACATCATGTTGTTTAGAAAGGTCGGGATTATTTGCTTGCTTAATTGGTTGATTCTGGTTTTGACTTTTTGGTCAGTTATATCTTTTCTCATGTCAAGGCTTGATCTCACACTTCTTTGTAATCTTTTATGTGTATGACACAGTTCAAATTTTAAGGAATTGATTGATATTCGAATACTTGAATGGCTAAACATTTACCACTAGTGCCACTTGGGAAGCCCTGTAGCTTTTTTGGAAATACCTCTTTGTCACACTGAGGAAGATATCTTTTACTCTTTTAGTTTGTTGACAGTTTGTTTCAGGAATGGATTCTAGATGTCGCCAAATGCTTTTTCTGCATCTATTTGAATAATCATGTGATTTTTAAAAATTTGTTAATATGAATTACAGTGATTTTTTTTTATTCTGGGATAAATATGCTGGGATAAACTCCTAGTTATTACACATACTGTATTGAGCAAAAAGATTTCCTTGTGAGTGAAATAAAGAGAGAACTGGTAGAAACTTTACAAGAAAATCACTCATTTATTTGGTGAGTGATAGATATTTTAGTATCTTAACATGTTATATTCTGAATACAAAAAATTTCTGGAGCAGAGGTCAATATCACTATCACAGGCCTAACAGTAATGGCTGCCCACTTCCACCTTTCCCCTTTATTAGGTGGTGCTTTGAGTGTCAAATGGACCCCACGTGTGCACAAAAGGGCATGGTGCCCAAAGGAAGAGAAAACAAATGATAAAATCTGGCTTCTTATATACATATTTTCCCCCTGTTAAGAGAGAAAAAGAAACTCTGCTTAATGGAAATAAACTCTCTCCAGGAAGAGAAAAAAGAAGTCCCCTAAATTCTATCTCTTTGAAATATAAATACATGACTTTAGGGGGGAAGTGGGTGGAGAGATAAAATTAATGTCTCCAGATTTACAAGCCCTAAAAATGTCTTCATGATGCCAGGTTCCATTCCATTCTGATATGTAGAAATACAGTTCTGAGAAGTTCAGTCTGTCCAAAGTTCTCATTATCGGTTTAGTCATCTTTTACATTCCAAGCTTATTTGTTAACCCAACTTCCCACAAATTCAGAAAACTCTAGTTATGCAGAAGCATAAGAGTATTTTCTCTATAGTCCCACAGTGAAGTGAAAGTGAAAGTCACACAGTTGTATCCAACTCTTTGTGACCCTATGGACTAAACAGTTCATGATTCCCCAGGCCAAAATACTAGAGTGGGTAACCTTTCCCTTCTCCAGGGGATCTTCCCAACCCAGGGATCAAACCCAGGTCTCCCACATTACAGGCAGATTCTTTACCAGCTGAGCCACAAGGGAAGACCAAGAATACTGGAGTAGGTAGCCTATCCCTTCTCCAGCAGATCTTCCCCACCCAAGAATCGAACTGGGGTCTCCTGCATTATAGGTGGATTCTTTACCAACTGAGCTATCAGGGAAGCCTGTGTACTCTTTTGCCAGCTACTAATTCTATTATTGAAAGCACAAGATGTTTCCAATAATTTATAAACCAATAACCTTTATAATTTGATTAAATTTTGCAGACTTTAAGTTGAACCCCCCTCCCTTTATCACAAACCTTGTTTAGACAGCATAATCCCTTACTATTATTATATGTTTATTTTCAAACACTTGTTGTATATGATCCATTTGGTTGAATGACATAACTCCATGGCATCTTTGTTCAACTACTTTATGAATAATTGTTGTATAAGAAAACAAGACATAAAGATCTTGCTTATCATATCACTGGACAAAATGAAAGTAATTGCCAAGATCATTTTAGTGTAGTATTCCATTTACATTGAGTGAAATTAATGCTGTTATCTGTTATATATTGCCAAAGCAAATTGCAGTTCATATTTACTCTGAAAACTTAGAATGAGGAAGACATATTTTAAGGGTATTTTGTGGGAAATAATTTGCTGGAAAATATATTTTACTAAGTTTATTTAAATTAAAGCACTGCACACTAACATCTATTCATGCATTAAACATTTTTAGCTTCCAAGTATGTATCTCACTGTGGTTGTCTGTGAGATAGTGTAGGAAACTGAACTACCAGTTCAGATTAGAAAATTCTTCAGATTTGGAGGCTGAAGCCATCTTTATGATTATCTTACCAAACAGACCTATTTTACTGATGTGCAACTGAGTTCTCAAAGAATTTAAGTGATTCAGTTTAAGAAATGACCTTATAGTAGTATTCTGAGATTACTTATTAAAATAAGCCAGTATTTCCCCCAGAATTACTTTTTTTTGGGGGGAGGGGTTATTTTTTTAATTAAAATTTATTTATTTTAATTGGAGGCTAATTACTTTGCAATATAATATGATTTTGATTCATTAATGTGTCTTTAATAGTTTGACTTATATGCATGTGGTACTTGTATAAAGTAGAAAACTGTTTTATATCTAAAAGTATTTGTTTTTCCCCCAACCTTCCAATATTTCTATAAAAATGAAAAGATGCTTGCTCCTTGGAAGAAAAGCTATGACAAAAGTAGACAGCCTGCTAAAGAGCAGAGAAATGACTTTATCGACATAGGTCCATATAGTCAAAGCTATGTTTTTTTTTCCAGTAGTCATATATGGATGGGAAAGTTGGACTGTAAAGAAGGCTGAACACTGCAAGAATTGACGCCTTCAAAATGTGGTGTTGGAGAAGACTCTTGAGAGTCCTTTGGGCTATAAGGAGATCAAACCAGTCAATTCAAAAGGAAGTCAACCCTTACTAATCATTGGAAGGACTGATGCTGAAGCTGAAGCTCAATATTTTGGCCACTTGATGCAAAGCACCAACTCATTGGGAAAGACCCTGACGCTGGGAAAGATTGAAGGAAGGAGGACAAAGGGATGACAGAGGACAAGATGGTTGGATGGCATCACCGACTCAATGGACATGAATTTGAGCAAAATCTGGGAGATGGTGGAGGACAGGGAAGCCTGGTGTGCTGCAGTCCATGGGGTCAAAAAGAGTCAGACACAACTGAACAACTGAACAACAACAGTTTCTATAGAAACATTTCAGCAGAATTACCCTGGTTTAATTTTTGGTTTTTCAACAATGGGCAGTATTTACGTAAGCCACACTTCTCTCCATCCCCACTCCAGAATATTTTTTTTAAGAACCAGCATGGTCAGATTTAGAAATTCCAAGCCAGGCCTTAGGAGAGTCTTGCACTACCAGGCCATACCTCGATTCATTTTTCACTAGTCTTTAGGGCAGCTCCAGCCTCATCATCCTCTGTATTACATCAGGAAGCAGATTTTTCTTAAAGCACACACTTCCCTATATTGTTTTCAGTGGTGTATGCATGTGCTTCTTTCTGGCTTCTGAAAGAAAGTCCTCATTTCCTGATTAACTTCATTACAGGATTCAGTTAAGAAATTTATGACAATCAGTGCATACTCTCTTAATGTCAATCAATGTTTTGTGTGTCTTGCATTAGCAGAATCAATGCAGGCACCCTGTGAGACTACTCAGCTCGCCATCTCTCCAATTCCCAGCTGATGACCAAGTAATTTGATTTTCTGCCAGGAAAGAGTACCCTAGAACTTAGGCTAAATTTAAACCTTTGTGCTGCTGTAATATGAAAAGCCAACTTGTAAAAGGCTTTAGAATATAAAACTACTTTCATTATACTACAAAGCTCATTATTCCTACCTGATGCCTCTGTCTCATGGTTTGCTTTGGGCAATAGCCAAGCTGTCATTTGTTGCCCTTCAGTGGCTGGACAAAGACCCATTTCCTCTGATAAATTTTTCCCACCAACTTATTTCTTCCTCTCTTAAGGTTCTCCTTTTATTTAAATTCTTTTTCACTCATAACTCTGTTGATTCTATGGTTAAATTCTGTTTAATATATTGCCCACAAATCCCTTTTACCTCATAATGAATTTTCTCTCTTGTGTAGTCTCCCTGATTTTCTCTACCTACCTCCTATTCACTGAAATATTCATTCATTCATCAGGATATATGTTATGATTATATCAAAAAATGAATTAAATGAAAGAAACTAGGTGGAGAAAGAAAGTAGGACACAAAGAGATGAGAAAAGTAAATAGGGAATAAAATTAAGGCAAAAGTTGATTCAGAAATAATTATCCATGATAAGTTGTACATTTGTTTTTAATGTTCTAACTCTTTGAGAATGTAAGTAATTATGTTATTCATGGTCCTCATAAGATAAAAATAAGATGAATCAGCAGCTGAATTATCTCAGTAAGAAACCTGAAAAATAATGTATTTTCTATTTGTGCTCACAAAATAAAGTATAGTTCAGCAAACCACATTTCTACAGCATATATTGGATTATGTGTGTAAGATATAAAATATGTCATGTAATACAATAATTTTAGATACATTTCTATTAATGCAGAAAAATATAACATCATTGAAATTCAGAAAAAAAAAAATCTAAGAAAGAACCAGAACAAAACAATTCAGTCAAGAAACTCCCTAAACCAAGTCTAATGCGGAAGATGATCAGATCCAGATGTGGGATGGAAAATACCAGCCATCTACCTCCCTTACTGACATCGTCTCCATTGTTGATGGTATGTCTCTTTAACTGACTGTTAAATCCTGTCTCCTGGGTTCATAAGTGGCCCCAGGAGACCACTTGGTAACCTACTGAGCCTGGAATTTGAAAAAAGCCTGGATGCTATTAATTTACACAAGCCATAGATGCTCTGCATATTCTTCAGGCAATATTTCATAAATGTCATTTTTCTTTACTGACCCTGTATATGTAATGAGAGGAAGTGACAAATATCTACAGTGACACTATTCTAAACTGCATTTTAGAAAGGATTCAGTCTTATCATTCTTCTATGTGAATGGAAATAAATTTCTTTTTAAAATGTGGAAGCCTAAATGACAAGACATATGCTTTAGTATAAAGCCACTTCAACATTGCTCTCAGGTGTAATAAGAAAGTACTTCCAATACAACATCTTAAAATCTTAAAAATTTTATTTCTTTCTTTTTTGGTGGGGAGAAATGGGAGGCATTGACTGACAAATTATGAAAGATATATGTAAGTGCAAAATTCAAAAAGCAATCAAGAATAGCCAAGGGAATTTTAAAGAGTAAAAAGAAGAAAGTTGGAAGAATCACATTCTCTGCATGAAGACCAATGATAAAGTTATATTAATTAGATCAGTATGATATTGATAAAAGAATTTAAAAATTGATCAGTTGTATAGCATGAAAACTCTAGTACTCACATGTCAGTGATTAATATATGATAAAGATGATGCTGAAGAATAATGAGAAAAGATAATATTTTCAAGAAACGGTGCTAGGTCAATTGACTGTTCATATGGAAAAAATTTAATCTTGACCTCTACCTCAAAATTAAAACAAAAATAATTTCCAGATAAAGTGTGAATCTAAATTAGAAAGTTAAAATATAAAGTTCTTAGTAAATACATATATATATATATGATAATATATACCACAACTTGGAATAGACAAATATCTTTAAAGACTAGCAACAGATGGAAAAAAATTATAAAATTGATGGCATTCATACTAAGATGTACTCTATTCATTAAAAAATGAATCATTTCTAATGAGGTGGATATAACTGGAGCCTATTATACAGAGTGAAGTAAGCCAGAAAGAAAAACACCAATACAGTATACTAATGCATANCTGGAGCCTATTATACAGAGTGAAGTAAGCCAGAAAGAAAAACCCCAATACAGTATACTAATGCATATATATTGGAGAAGGAAATGGAAACCCACCCCAGTACTCTTGCCTGGAAAACCCCATGGACAGAGAAGGCTGGTAGGCTACAGTCCATGGGGTTGCAAAGAGTCAGTCATAACTGAGCAACTTCACTTCACTTCACTTCAACGTATATATGTGGAATTTAGAAAGATGGTAACAATAACCCTGTATGCGAGACAGCAAAAGAGACACAGATGTATAGAACAGTCTTTTGGACTCTGTGGGAGAGGGAGAGGGTGGGATGATTTGGGAGAATGGTATTGAAACATGTATAATATCATATATGAAATGAATCACCAGTCCAGGTTCAATGCATGATACTGGATGCTTGGGGCTGGTGCACTGGGATGACCCAAAGGGATGGTATGGGGAGGGAGGAGGGAATGGGGTTCAGGATGGGGAACACGTGTACACCCGTGGTGGATTCATGTTGATGTATGGCAAAACCAATACAATATTGTAAAGTAATTAGCCTCCAATTAAAATAAATAAATTTATATTAAAAAGTAAAAATAAGAATTTGGATATATCCAAATCAAAGGCTTTCCTTGATAGTTCTGGTGGCTTTTTAGAAGATACACAATTGTTACTAATAATGATAAGAACATGAACAACTGGCATTTAGGACATGCTTCGTATGTGCCAAAGTTCTTTTAATGAAGTCCAGCTAATCATTCCTTTCTTTCATGGATCATGCCTTTGGTGTTGTAGCTAAAAAGTCACTACCAGAGCCAAGTTCATTCAGATGTTTTCTTAAGTTACTTTTTAGGAGCCTTCAAGTTTTGCGTTTAACATTTAGATCTGTGTTCCATTTTAAATTTATTTTTATGAAAGGTGTAAGATCTGTATCCAGACCTCTTTTATTTTGCCTGTAGAGGTCTAGTTCTTTCAGTATCATTTGTTGAAAAGATTATCTTTTCATCTTTTTCAGAGATCTGCTAGCTATATTTATGTGGCTCTGTTTCTGGCCTCTCCATTCTGTTCCACTGATCTATTTGTCTCTACTTTTGCCAGCACCACGTCTGTCTTGATTATTGCTGCTTTCCAGCAAGTCTTAAGTCAAATTAATGTCAGTCCTCTGACTTGGTTCATTTCCCNAGAATTTGGATATATCCAAATCAAAGGCTTTCCTTGATAGTTCTGGTGGCTTTTTAGAAGATACACAATTGTTACTAATAATGATAAGAACATGAACAACTGGCATTTAGGACATGCTTCGTATGTGCCAAAGTTCTTTTAATGAAGTCCAGCTAATCATTCCTTTCTTTCATGGATCATGCCTTTGGTGTTGTAGCTAAAAAGTCACTACCAGAGCCAAGTTCATTCAGATGTTTTCTTAAGTTACTTTTTAGGAGCCTTCAAGTTTTGCGTTTAACATTTAGATCTGTGTTCCATTTTAAATTTATTTTTATGAAAGGTGTAAGATCTGTATCCAGACCTCTTTTATTTTGCCTGTAGAGGTCTAGTTCTTTCAGTATCATTTGTTGAAAAGATTATCTTTTCATCTTTTTCAGAGATCTGCTAGCTATATTTATGTGGCTCTGTTTCTGGCCTCTCCATTCTGTTCCACTGATCTATTTGTCTCTACTTTTGCCAGCACCACGTCTGTCTTGATTATTGCTGCTTTCCAGCAAGTCTTAAGTCAAATTAATGTCAGTCCTCTGACTTGGTTCATTTCCCTTCGTGTTGTATTGGCTGCTCTGGGTCTTCTATTACTCCATATAAACTTTGGAATTAGATTGTTAATATCCATAAAATAATTTTGAGGATTTTGATTGGAAATGTGTTTAACGGTTTAAGTTGTGCAGAATTGTTATGTTAATAATATTGATTTTTCCTATCCATGAACATGGAACGTTTGTCCATTTGTTTAGTTCTTTGATTTTTTTTTTCATCAATTTTGTAGTGTTCCTCATATAGATCTTATACTTATTTTGTTAGAGTTATAACTGAGTATTCATCTTTGGGGGTGCTAATGTAAATGGTATTGTGTTTTAAAATTTCAGTTTCATGTTTTCATTGCCGGTATATAGAAAAGTGACTGACTTTATTTTTATGCATTAAACTCAATTTTATACCTTTTTTAGAAATTCTTATTAGTTCTCATCAATATTTTTGGATTTTCTACATAGACAATTATGTCATCAGTGAACAAAGACAGTTTTATTTCTTCCTCCCCAATCTGTGTTCATCTTATTTCCTTTTCTTATCTCATTGTATTAATGCTTTCCTTTTAATTTTGTTCATGTTGTTTTGTTTGTGTTTGATTTGCATTAGTTTTAAATCTTCAGTAATAAAATGTATTATTTTTAATTCATGGAAAAACTACCCTTCAGTTTTCAATGAGTCATACTTTTTCAGTATGAAAGATTTATATTTCTTGTTTTGCAAGTTCTGGATCTTCGTAATTCTCAATGTACCCTCCCACTTTGCTTTCAGGATTATGCTTCTGTTTGGCCATGAATTTTGCAGTCATATTTTACTACTTTTAATTCTCTACTTGGATCATTACATTTTGCTTTCTTTTTCATAATCTGAACAATCTTATAATAAATTCTATTTTTCTCTTTTGTGAAGATGGAAAATATAACTGACATCTGATTATTACTTCATGGAAGATGCTGTACTATTTGATATATGTTAAAATTTACTGGCTTCATCTCCCATCCTCCTCCCCACCTAAGAATTACTACCAAACATTATCTGGAATTCTACACATTCTTCAGAACTCAGTAAGTCAAAGAAAATATATTCCATGTTGAAGATCTCTACTTTTTAGAAAGTCCTTCATCAAACTGAATCAAGATCCACCACTCTGAAAATTTCACCTCTCAAAATTCTGTGCTCCAGATCCATAAAGAAACAGCCTTTGTGTATTTTCCACCTGTTGGCTCTTGGTATATTTGTAATCAACTATCTTGTTTCCTTCTTCAGTCTCTCTCTTTTCTGGGTTAATCATGCCAGTACCTTGAGATATCCCTGAGAAGACGTGGCTTCCCATCTTCTTTATTATTTTGGTTCTTCTACTCTAGAAACCACTTTTAACTGTTCTTTTAAAATATGAAAACAATAATATTTGATTCCTTGAGCTAACCTGTCTTGGCCTGAGGAAGTAATCTTGAGTGTTGTTGTTCAGTTGCTAAGTCGTGTCCAGCTCTCTGCCACCCTGTGGACTGCAGCACACCAGACTTCCCTGTCCTTCACTATCTCCCAGAGTTTGTTCACTCAAACTCATGTCCATTGAGTCAGTGATGTCATTCAATCATCTCATCCTCTGTCACCCCATACTCCTTCTGCCCTCCATCTTTCCCAGAATCAGGGTCTTTTCCTGTGAGTCAGCTCTTTTCATCATGTGGCCAAAGTATTGGAGCTTCAGCATCAGTCCTTCTGATGAATATTCAGGGTTGATTTCCTTTAGGTTTGACTGGTTTGATCTCCTTACTGTCCAAGTGATTCTCAAGAGTCCTCTCCAACATCACAGTTTGAAAGCATCAGTTTTTCGGTGCTCAGCCTTCTTTATTGTCTAACTCTTTAAGATTTGGATAATAAATGGTTTCCACCAAGAGTTACAAGATGTGGGAAAAAAACCTCAGTGCTTCAACCCCTTTGTTTTATAGATGATAAAATAGAACCCTTGAGGGATCAAGTGACTTGGCTCACAGTCCCTTAATCCTCCATCCTTCATGGGCTTGGGCAACAGTGAGCTCTAAATTTGCCATTCCCTCTGAATAGCCTCAATATGGAGCAGTGATGGAAAAATCAGACCAGCAGGGAGAAAAGCAGCAGCAGGCAGTAGACGAGGAGCTAGAGAATTCACAGTGTTTTATAAACTTTTAAATTCCCAACCACTACACTATAATTCTGTCTTGGGAGTCCATTATAAGGAAGTCATTTTGGTGACTTGGATGAGGTCCATAGGAGATGTGCCCTGACATCTAATTTGTGTGTGTGTGTGTTACAGTGAGATGCCATTAAGATTCTCGCAGCCTCTCTGGAATGTGGGGAGGGAGGACATGTTTATTTTATAATTCCACAGTTAATGCTTCTGGTGTCTAGAACTTCCATTCATTCATTCACTCATTCATTCAAATACATTTGATGAATGCCCATATCCGTTCTGTACAACACACTATGTTAGATGTTTTGCATTTAAAGCTGAATAATTCAAGCCTTGAATTAAACGATTAAGGTGAAGAGATCGGTCCTTCACCGTAAATTAAGGAGCCTTGCTTTTTAAACCACTTGTTTGACTTCATTTCTGAACACCAGCAAACTGAAAAAAATAATTTTTGCCTAGAAATTCAGTGCCTGCTTACAGTTTTCAAGAAACAAACCTAAGCAATTCCTCTCCTAGGAGTTTATCCTAAAGATATACTTACTCCTGTCCAAAAACATGTATGTACAAGATTATTTTCACACCATTGTTTTTAATAAAAAAGATTAAAGATAACCTTAATATTTGGTAATAGAGAACTGGTTAACTAATGGATACACATGGGGAAATATAGATCTGAAACAGAGCCAGTATATTCTTTATAAATGATAGGGAATTACCTCCAGCGATGTAGGTATTATCTATCCATCATCCCCTTTAACTTTATATTTTGAAATAAAATAGAAATGTTATCAGTATAATCAGATAACTATATACTTTTCAAGTATACTCACTGTTTAGTTTTTTTTTTTTAATTTTTATTTTTTGGTTTGTTTTGCTTTACAATACTGTACTCATTTTGCCATACATTGACATATATCAGCCATAAGTGTACCTGAGTTCCCAATCCGGACCCCCTCCCTTCCCCCTCCCTCCCCACACCATCCCTCCAGAACATCCCCGCCCATCAGTCNCTTAGCATCATTCCTTCCAAAGACATCCCAGGGCTAATCTCCTTCAGAATAGATCGGTTGGATCTCCTCACAATCCAAGGGACTCTCAAGAATCTTCTCCAATGCCACAGTTCAAAAGCATCGATTCTTCTTACTAATCCTCAATGTGCCATTGTCCTACTGACAACAGATTAAGAACCTAGAGACTGAACTTTCTCTGGAGATGTATCTATGGACCCCACCACTTGGCTTCAAGTCCAGCCTCTCCTTGTCCATTCTAAGTAATAGGATAATACTCAGCAGTCCCAAGATGTGCTCCAGATGGGTAAGTATGGCATTAACATAGTAATTCATTGAGGAAACTTTTTTTTTCCCTGTATGATTGGACAGACAGAGCCATTTGAAACACTCCATCTAGAGTAACTTGACTTTAAATTTTCTGTTATATTACCTTAGGGTCCATCAAAGCTCTAAGGTAATATAGTATTAAAATGATAAAAAGAACAATAATTCTGAGGTCACTGGTACCTCAGAGGTTGCTGTGCCTGCTGCAATATTTGTGCTTCCTACATTTAAAGTCCCTGTAGTAATATTCTTTAGTGAGCTAAGACCTACTGTTTCCTATCTACTAATACCACAGTTGTCTCTTTACAATAATGTGTATCATTTTACTCACAAAACCAGATTAGCATTAATTCATCATCAGGAGAGTTTCTGATTGATACATAGAGAAATGTAAGGGTCGGTTTTTTCATTTGTAATTCATGCAAATTCATCATGTTCAAATGCTGCTTCATTAGGTAATACAAAATAACATTAAGAACCAAGGGTCTATAACAAAATTTTCTAGACACTTTTCATTTAAGGTTGTTTATTTTGAATGGTAGGGATTTCTGCCATATTTTAAAATTAAATTACTATTCTTATGCTTTAAGTCATTTGGCAGTAGACTCAAGGTATATGTTTTCTATTATAGATTTTCTTTCCTAAGTTATTGTTTAGGTATAAACATTTCATAGAGAGATTTTATCTATATTACAGAAGAGTAAAGTTACTATAAATTGATTAGGTAGGCTGTATAAAATCTCATCAACTCTACCATCTAATAGAATTTATTTAGTGCCAATTCCGTTAGACTGTTTGAACATTTTGTTCCGATTTTGAATGTTTCAATAGTTTTCAGTGCTGAGTTGCAGAAGTGTTTCTGAGTGTGTAGTTGACTTTTTCTGTTTCTGGCCTCCAGGCTTCCATGACCCATTCATGGCAATACCTAATTTCCTTCTGGAACATCATCTCTTCCATACCATGTACATTATAGTAGTGGAAATGTAAAGCAAGATATTGTTTTCTCTCATTGTGGAAGGGAATGAAATGCCTGGAAGCNTGTGTAGTTGACTTTTTCTGTTTCTGGCCTCCAGGCTTCCATGACCCATTCATGGCAATACCTAATTTCCTTCTGGAACATCATCTCTTCCATACCATGTACATTATAGTAGTGGAAATGTAAAGCAAGATATTGTTTTCTCTCATTGTGGAAGGGAATGAAATGCCTGGAAGCTCCTGACATCTGATTCCTTCTGTAAATATCAATCTCCAGTTGAATTTCAAGCATACCAGCGGTGGCTCTTGGGTGACTAGCTTTCTGTATGATGATCTGTCTGTTCCAAGCTTGGTTCTCAATTTTTATTTTCAGTGGTAGTTGTTAACCTTTTATGCAATCTTATCCATCCACTTTTTGTTTGTCAGTTAGGGTCATTCTGCAAGGTCATACTTGCAGCCAAAGTACCCTGAATCATGTAGCAGAAAGTTTAAGAGCAGAGTCTGATGCTGTAATTTTTATTTATTACATATTTTGAGTCTAGTTTAGAGATAAAGAACATAGTTCAATGCTAATGTGTCCATCCCCAAATGTTTAACACTTTTCCTTCCCTTCTTAGTGTTTCAACAGACACAAAGTTAAAAACAGTAACTCCCAAGCACATAAAGCAAGATGCTAAATCATCTATGCAGTCAATGCCAAATCACTGTGGTAGCAATTCTTGCATTTACACAGTATCTACCTCCAAGCTATTTGAAAAACTTGGAGAGTGGGGACTATTTTGGAGAGAATTGTCAGTGTGTTGTGAATCAAATACATATATACACACACAAAGGGTGGTAATTTTTTCCCCTATTGCCTCAGGCAAAGTAAAGCATTAGAATCAGTTCTTGAAGAGCTTAATAAATGTTATCTGAAATTTGGAGGAGAAAAAGACACTAAATATATATTAAAAATATATATATTGGAAATTTAAAAGTGGGTAATTAGCTTTTATACATCCATTTCAGGGAACACTGTTTATTTAAGTTATTAGTTATTAGTTAAGTTATTAGTTATTAGTTAAGTTATTTAGTTATTTAAGAGATGCCACATAATCATTTATATAGAAATCCTCATAAAATATTTATAAATAAAAATCAACTATCAATGATTTTGCTGGATATTCATAATGCATGTATACAAATAATTTTTTAGCAAAGTTGTAGAAGAAAATAAACAAAGATGAAGTGCAAGTTGTCTCAATGTTTTTCTCTATTAATATATATTTGTTTAATTTTTGTTTAGCCAAAATTTTAGCTTCTTTATATAATAAATTTTATATGTGAAAATACATATGCTTATTTTTAAGGCAGTTAGCATTTTTAAAAATATGTAAAATTTTAAAATAGTCAATATGGCTATAGCAGCAGCCCCAAAGTAAAACAGAAAAAAGCAGAGGAATGATTGAAGTTTTCTTAATCTCAATCTGAAACACAGGTTCTGAGAAATAAAATCACAATTACTGTGTTTGTGAAACCTTGGTGTTTAAGTAGCCTAGGTTTGGTTTATGCTTCTAACAGTATTTCCCTAACATAATCTCTCTGGGTCCCAGATTCCTTATGTGTAAAATGGATGCATTAAGGATGACTGCCTTATAGACCTGCTGTGTGTATTAAGTGAAGCAATAAACATAAAGTGTTAGCCCAGTGCCCATGATAAGATCATCCAAAAATGTGATGATAGTGATGACTTTGCCTTGATGACAATGCTCACTAATTTTGCTTTATGAAAACAAGGTAATATAGATCCCCAGAGCAATTCCAAGAAGTAATCTGGTCTTCTTTTCTCTCTTCAGTATTCAAAATATCTATTACAATCATTTTAACCAGAGGTACTTCATGATAATGCCCCTAGTATCACTTTAAAATACTAACAGTGAAGGGCAAATAGATTGATCTAAGAGTTGGATCAGTTTTATAGTTCTTCATGTTCTTTTTATTAACCAGAAATATGTTACTTGTATTAGGAAAAAGACCTCTATGAATGAATATGTTTGGGCAAATTGCTTTGTATTTTATTTTTCTTTTTCATTACAAGTTTCCTGAATGTTGTTAATAATTTAACGTAAGGCTAATGTAAGGCACTAAATCACAAAATCACTGCAGATAGTGATTGCAGCCATGAAATTAAAAGATGTTTACTCCTTAGAAGGAAAGTTATGACCAACCTAGACAGCATATTAAAAAGCAGAGACTTTACTTTGTCAGCAAAGATCCATCTAGCCAAGGCTATGGTTTTTCCAGTAGTCACATATGGATCTGAGAGTTGGACTATAAAGATAGCTGAGTGCAGAAGAATTGATGCTTTTGAACTGTGGTGTTGAAGAAGACTCTTGAGAGTCCCTTGGACTGCAAGGAAATCCAACCAGTCCATCCTAAAGGAAATCAGTCCGGAGTTTTCATTGGAAGGACTGATGTCGAAGCTGAAATTCCAATACTTTGGCCACCTGATGCAAAGAGTTGACTCATTTGAAAAGATCCTGGTGCTGGAAAAGATTGAGGGCAGGAGGAAAAGTGGACAACAGAGGATGAGATGGTTGGATGGCATCACCAACTCAATGCACATAAGTTTGAGTCAACCCTGGGAGTTGGTGATAGACAGGGAGGCCACTACTGAGTGACTGACCTGAACTGAATGTAAGGTACATGTGTCTGTGAGTGGAAATTAATTCTTCAGCTTTTCCCAAACTTAGATTTTTAGAAACCATCTGAAAGGAGTATGGGATGCACTAGCCTAAAGTTTCACTTAAATGTGTTAGAAATTTTATTTTTAACAATAATAAAACTCATTCCTCAATAACTACTTGGGACTTCTAAGAATGCATTGCTGCAATACCATCCTAGATGATTAAAATATTTGGTAGCTTTGAAATATATTTGAAGATATACCAGGTCCAGGTCATTTATATCCTTAGAAGAGAAAAAATATAAAAGAATGGAAGTATAGTTTATATTGAGTTAATGTCTAAAAATGGCTAAAATGAATTATATAATAAACCTCTAAAAATGAGGTTATTTATTCCATTAAAGTTTTTGTCAAAAAATTTTTAAAGAAATTGTTGGTCTTAATGAATTAGTTACTTACTACCTATTTTGAAAAGAAACATGTGACTCTGACTAAAATTAAATAGGTCATAATCCACTTTATGCCTCTTGATTTTCTCAACTGGAAAGTTTAAATTACTGAATGAAAACCCCTAAAAAATTAAAGTTATCAAAAAATCATATTTGACTTCTTTCATTTTCTAAAGTATATTGATTTGTTTCATGTTTCCTTAGAGATACAGATCATCTTGTTAATATTTTCTGTTTGTTCTTGAGGATCATTTGACATGGATTCACTTTGCAGCTTTTCCCTAGATACAAACAGCAAGGGTACCAATTAGGTTGGTGTTTTCTGAGAGCCAGGCAATGCTTCATGACGAACTGGAATAAAATCAGCTGAGCTCAACAGGATACATTACTGGGGCTGGCCTCTGCTACATTCGAAATTAAATTGAAGCACAATAACCACAGCTTCCCTGTTGGCTTAGAGGTAAACAATCTACGTGCCAGTGCTTACAAATGGAGAAGACATGGGTTCGATCCCTGGGTGGGGAAGATCCCCTAGAGGAGGAAATGGCAACCCACCCCAGTATTTTTGCCTGGGAAATCCCATGGACAGAGGAACCTGGCAGGCTACAGTCCATGGGGTGGCAAAGAGTTGGATACCACTGTACAACTGACATGGATTCATACAGGTCAAGTCTCAGATCTCATGTGGCTCCATCATGTTTTATCAAGGGAGATGGACAATAAATTAAATGTAATTATGTATCAACTACTGGTGAATCCTGTACCAAAAATCATAGTGGAATAAGGGACTGGAGTTTGAAAGATTATTTTCAGGACAATTCATTCTTATTTGTCTACTTTTCCAGATTCTGATTTGAGACTATTGGTAACTACAGACAAATTACAAGTACTTCACACTTCCAAAGTCTTTTAGTTTACAACAGAAACCATCAATTGGTCCCTCTTTTCTTATGAAAAACACCTAATCAAGATATGAGCTCTGGGCAGAGTTCCCAGTGCTATACAGCTGATTCTTATTAACTATCCACTTTATATGTGTATATATGTCAATCACAATCTCCCCATTTATCCCCTAATTCATACTCCAGTGATAACTGTAAATTTGTTNGGTATGAGCTCTGGGCAGAGTTCCCAGTGCTATACAGCTGGTTCTTATTAACTATCCACTTTATATGTGTATATATGTCAATCACAATCTCCCCATTTATCCCCTAATTCATACTCCAGTGATAACTGTAAATTTGTTTCCTACACCCATGACTCTACTATTTTGTAAATAAGTTCATTTGGAAAACTCAGCAGTGGCCACAGGACTGGAAAAGGTCAGTTTTCACTCCAATCCCAAAGAAAGTCNTTATCTGAGTTTCCCAATCAGAGATAAATCCAAGCTCCCTGCAGGAGAAGCGTGAATCTTATACACTGGATCTCCAGGGAAAAAATCCTGATATTAAGTTTTTTTGGTTCATTTTAAGAGTGACAACATGAATAATTACTGAATGAATAAATATGAAAGTACAATATGACATGCTATACAATAAATCTGTTATTTTAAACATATCTATATCCCTGGAGAAGGAAAATGCTACCCACTCCAGTATTCTGGTCTAGAGAATTCCATGGACCATGTAGTCCATGGGATCACAAAGAGTCAGACACAACTGAGTGACTTTCACTTTTCATGCAGAGAAAAAAGAAAAACAATCATATAAAAATGAAAACAGATTATCTCTGAGTTGTGGTATTATATTTGATTGAAAATATTGTTTTTCACTTTTTAGTATTTATCCAAATTAACTACTTAAATAATTAACTACTTAAATTAACTTCTTAAGAAGTTAATTTATGATCTTAAAGAGAAATACTTATTGCTAAGAATGCAAGGCTCAAAAAGTTGTTGCAACGTAAGAGTAAAATTAATTTATATTGACACAATTCACAAAGTTTCCTGATACTGTTTATAGAGGATAAATTAAGGCCACAGTATTTTTTAGGCCTAGAACTATTATCTGTTTGCCTCTCCAGTTCTGCAACTGATGAATGTGTGAGAAATATTTATCAGGGAATTTTTCCCCAGGTATACTATTATTGCTGAGTGGGAAGCAGTGACTTGTCTTTTAAAAAATATATTGTGTAGTGGAAACTGCTTATTCAAACTTACATATTTCATTGAAGACTTGATGTTAGATTTGGGAATTCCAGACTACAGAATATCATTAACAAATAAACAAAAAGACTAGAAAATTGTTTCCAAAGCCTCGATGTGGGTGCAAAAGCCACTGTGCACTATGGAATTGAATATAATTAGCTTTACTAGGAGAAATAAGATCCAAAATTTTTAATAAAAGATTTTATCTGGGCAAGGAGGCTTATTTTATGAAGACTGCCTTTAATAACATTAGTTTTATTTAACTAAGGACTCTAAATTAGATGATGCCTGGTGGTTATCATATTAGCTATTAGAAGTAAATAGCACTGAATCACAGATGAAAGTACTTCAATTTGTAAACATTTTTGTTTGTTTCTTTTTAAACAGTGAACAATGGATTTGTGTGTGTGTGTGTGTGTTTATGATGAAATTAAGAGGGAGATTGGTGGCCTGAACTTTGTATAGATCAGGAAGATTTATCTTCTCTTTCAAAGCTATCTTATACAAAATTAAATCAAAACAAGCTCAGCTTTTAGACCTGCTGATCAGAGACATCCTATAAGCAAGCATTATAAATTATTATGTGCATACCATACATTTCTACAGTGTATATAGTCTTACTCAAGCAAAATACCAGATCTGATTAGATATGTTATCTGGAATCATAAATCAATGTTAATAGAATCAACATTACTGGTTATCTCAGCTACATTTATATAAGTTCTAGTAGTATCTGTGGTTACACATTGTTTCCTATCCGCTTAATCTGAGAATCTGTATTTGAAAATATTCAGTTGATAGTATGAGAGAAAATGGAAGATTGTGATTATACTTCATTAGATTGTACAATAGAAATAGAAATTCAGTCTTATGAAGTAAATAGACCATTATCATTAAAATTATATATATATATATTTAATGAAACATTGTATTTAAAGTAGATAACCAAGCCACACAGATTTCTTATTTAAAATTTCTGATGGTCTGTATTTTGGCTAATTTTATTATAATTCTCATTCTGCATTATTATTCCAAGGCAGTAAGACTGGATAATTAAATTAACTGTGACTTTGCAAGTAATTTTCAGATTTTTGAGAATATGTGCTACTCTCCATCCTCCAATTTATTCAAACTTTGACCTGGCAAGTTTTTCCCCCAACCAATTAACCTAAGGATCAATTTCACAGAATAATAACATTTAATAGAATTGAATAGCAGATTATCATAAATACAGATTATCATAAATGAATTCCAACATTCTTTTGATTATAAATATTACTGAACACCTGGAGATGCAGAGTTGAAATAGCAGGACACCAGCCAAACCCTGCTCTTCTTTCTAAACAGTCAATTCACAATTAGGTCTTGTCAGTCATTTGAGGAGTCCAATTCTTGTTCCTCAAGGCACAGTGTTTCCTTAACACTACCATTACAACTGGATCCTTTTTCCAATTAGGGGTCATTTTTGTCTGCCTACAACACATTCTTGTCTATTTCAGTTTAATCACATAAGCATCAGCTTCCCCACATAGCAAGAGGGTCCAGAGATGATAATAAAGTGGCTTCTTTTATCCACTGGGGTCCAGGCTCTTTCTAGATCTCTACTCAAACATCCTTAACCCAAGACCTTCATCAGGCTATTCAAAAGTTGATTTCTATGCATCCAGACAGACCATCCATGTTCCAGGTAGTTGAAAGGGGAAAGGTAAAGGGCAAAATGATANAGATGATAATAAAGTGGCTTCTTTTATCCACTGGGGTCCAGGCTCTTTCTAGATCTCTACTCAAACATCCTTAACCCAAGACCTTCATCAGGCTATTCAAAAGTTGATTTCTATGCATCCAGACAGACCATCCATGTTCCAGGTAGTTGAAAGGGGAAAGGTAAAGGGCAAAATGATAAGGGCAAGGTGAGTTGTCAGTTTCTTTTTAAAAACACACACACACAAGCAAAATCACTACAAAGAAACCTTTTGAGGAAAGCACACTTGGGTACTTCCAATTACATCTCAATGGCAAGAGGTTTATCAGACAGTCACACTGAGCTGTAAGACAGGCTTGACTGGGAACACTGACTCACAAAACAAATCACAACTCTCTTAGAAACGGAAAATGGGAAAATAAATATTAGGCAGCTGAGAGAGTCTGTTATAGAGCCCAGGGCTGACTGATTCAAGAATGCCTCAACTTAAATTGTGCCTGTTAGTGGCATGAATTTTTCTACCTTTAACCTACCTTCCAAATATCAGTTACTTTGTTGCCATTGTTCAGTTTCCAACTCATGTCCAACTCCTTGAAACCCCATGGACTACAGAATGCCAGGTTTCCCTGTCCCCAGCCATCTCCCAGAGTTTGCCCAAGTTCACATCTATTGAGTTGGTGAGGACATCTAACTATCTCACCCTCTGATGCTATCTTCTTCTTGTGCCTTCAGTCAGTCAGTTCAGTCGCTCAGTCACATCCAACTCTTTGTGACCCCATGGACTGCAGTGCACCAGGCCTCTCTGTCCATCACAAACTCCCAGAGTTTACTCGAGCTCATATCCATTGAGTCAGTGATTCCATCCAACCATCTCATCCTCTGCTGTCCCCTTCTTTCCCCACCTTCAATCTTTCCCAGTATCAGTGTCTTTTCAAATGAGTCAGTTCTTCTCACCAGGTGGCCAAAGTATTGGAGTTTCAGCTTAAGCACCAGTCCTTCCAATGAATATTCAGGACTGATTTCCTTTAGGATGGACTGGTTGGATATCCTTGCAGTCCAAGGAACTCTCAAGAGTCTTCTCTAACACCACAGTTCAAAAGCAATCACTGCTAATCCAATCACTACTAATCCAAACTGTGTAGGCTACCCAGGTGGCTCAGTGGTAAAAAAAGAATATGACAGCAATGTAGGAGATGTGGATTTGATCCCTGGATCAGGAAGACCCCTTTTCCCTGGAGAAGGAAGTGGCAATCCACTCCAGTATTCTTGCCTGGGAAATCTCATAAACAGAGGAGCCTGGTGGGCTACAGTTCATGGGTTTGCAAAAAGTCAGACATGACTAAGGGACTAAACAATCCAAAGTGATGCTTTGAAAGTAGGCCTGGAAATTATGCACCCTCTTTATTCCATTGATCTCCCAATTGCCCAGTTCCAGTGATTTCAGCATACACTGAAGCTAAGCTCTTTCCAGCATGGCTATATCTGCTGCCTTAGAAAATCAATTCACTTCCAAAATTTTGATCTGTAACCCCTCTCAGATTACTGTCTGCTGTCCTTTCAAGCTCCAATTCCTTAATTCTCACTGAACACAATCTCTGCCTTCTTTCTGATTTGTTGGCTTTCCCACAACTCCCAAGTTTGGTGAACAACAGTTTCCTTCCATTTGCAAACTTTCTTCTGCTGTTCTCACATCCCCATGTCACTGACCTGACGATCCAGTTTTACCACTGCACTTGATTATCTGCCAAGGCTCTCTCCCATGGACTTTCTACTGAATGAGGCCATATATATTTTTCTCTATCCCAACCTAGTGGAGGTGATGGAATTCCAGCTGAGCTATTTCAAAACCTAAAAGATGACTCTGTGAAAGTGCTGCACTCAATATGCCAGCAAGTTTGGAAAAGTCAGCAGTGGCCACAGGACGGGANATGAGATGGGTGGATGGCTCCCTGACTCAATGGACATGAGTTTGAGCAAGCTCCAGGAGTTGGTGATAGACAGGGGAGCCTGGTGTTCTGCAATCCATGGGGTCACAAAGAGTCAGACATGACTGAGTGACTGAACTGAGAGCCGATTTAAACTCTTGTGTTAATTCCAGGTGTACAGCAAGGTGGTTCACTTGGATGTGTATGCATGTGCTCAGTCACTGTCATTTCAGGCTCTTTATGGCCCAATGAACTGTAGCCTGTGAGTCTCCTCTTTCCATGGCTTTCTCCAGACCAGAATATTGAAGTGGGTTGCCATCTCCTCCTCCAGTTTTTCTTCACCCAGGGATAGAACTTGGGTGTCCCGTGTATTGTATTAGCAGGCAGAGTCTACTAAGGAAGCATTTCTTAAATGCTGAAAATTAGGTAGTTTACCCTTACTTCTCACAGGTAAAAAGTGATCAATTTCTCAACAAAATCATAAGTAAATAGCTCAAAATAAAAAATAAACCTTTTGGCAAATAAGCATGACTAGGACTCTAGACAGAGAAGGCAATGGCACCTCACTCCAGTACTCTTGCCTAGAAAATCCCGTGGACGGAGGAANTATTGTATTAGCAGGCAGAGTCTACTAAGGAAGCATTTCTTAAATGCTGAAAATTAGGTAGTTTACCCTTACTTCTCACAGGTAAAAAGTGATCAATTTCTCAACAAAATCATAAGTAAATAGCTCAAAATAAAAAATAAACCTTTTGGCAAATAAGCATGACTAGGACTCTAGACAGAGAAGGCAATGGCACCTCACTCCAGTACTCTTGCCTAGAAAATCCCGTGGATGGAGGAACCTGGTGGGCTGCAGTCCATGGGGTCGCTAAGAGTTGGACACGACTGAGAGACTTCACTTTCACTTTTCAGTTTCATGCATTGGAGAAGGAACTGGAAACCCACTCCAGTGTTCTTGTCTGGAGAATCCCAGGGACAGGGGAGCCTGGTAGGCTAACGTCCATGGGGTCGCACAGGGTTGGACACCACAGAAGCGACTTAGCAGCAGCAGCAGCAGCAGGACTCTAGAAGATGAAAACATCTTGATACAGTTACTCAGTGCTAGGGAGTTTATTCTTACTAGATCTGCTCTGTCAATACAGGCTGCCAGCCAGCATTTCCATGAACTTTTTGTTACGGTGAACTTTTTATTGCAATGGTGCATGCAGGAGGGATTTGACCTGCATTTGTCCCACAAATTCTTTTCCAGAATATAACTCACTTTGACAAAGTATTTAGATACACAGGTATATTTTAAATAGGAATACCTCCAGGCCTCATGATCCTATGCCATGCAAAATTACAACTAATGAAAGGAATATTTGTTTGGCTTCTAAACTAATAAGTTTAGAAATGTCCTTAGTAATTCTATCAAAATAATTAATAATTGCTATTCATAATAACTAGTGTTTATTGTATCTAATACCAAAAATCTGAATTCAAGATTTCCCTCTTGGTACAAATGTCATTTGAAAAACATGAGTGTGTGTGTGCTATAAATTCTGAATATTTTCTTTTTATGATGCTTGTGAAGTAAGACCACAAGGCTATTTAATTTTATGATCTTTCAGTTATAAATTTGGACATAATAAGAAAAAGAGTTTTCAAATATAATTCCTGTAATATTGTGTTTAAGAATCTAGTAAAGTTTGACACTGTGTGAAAATGTGTTTCTCAGTCGTGCCCAAATATTTGCTACCCTGTGGTCTGTCCATGGAGTTCTCTAGGTGAGAATACTAGAGTGGGTTGCCATTTCCTTCTCCAGGAGAACTTCTTCACCCAAGGATTGAACCATGATCTCCTGCATTGTAGACAGATTCCTTACAGTCTGAACTACCATTAAGTAATAAGAAATCTGAATAGATTATATTAGCAATAAGAGAGATAAGTTTTTAGTTAAACACTTACTGATTACCACCAATTATGTACAAGGTGCTCTTCTAGATGCTCTTTTTGCTTGGGCCTGAGATGAGATGTTAAAGGTATGTTTGTATGTGTATGTGTAGATGTAAATATATAGACATATATAAATATTTAATTATAGCTCAAAAAAAATTCAAAGCATCACAAAACAGCCCAGGAGACACACTTGTCATGACTTAAGTTTGTGCTTATGTTACTCAAGTATGTGTTGGANGTATGTATGTATGTATGTATGTATGTGTATGTGTAGATGTAAATATATAGACATATATAAATATTTAATTATAGCTCAAAAAAAAATCAAAGCATCACAAAACAGCCCAGGAGACACACTTGTCATGACTTAAGTTTGTGCTTATGTTACTCAAGTATGTGTTGGATCTGTCTTGAAACTGGCAATGGACTTTTCATCTCAGTTAAAACTCCTGAGTTTTAAAACTTCAGCAGCATTTCACACAAGAAATTGATTCTCCTTGTCCTTCCCATTTCCTATCCCTCCTCCACCCTCTGCACATATTCTTTTTGCCAATGTGAGAAATGGTGAAATACTATTATATTCCGATCCTAATGCCGTTTGAAAATAATCTGGTGTCAGCCAGATACTCTCTACTTTGCTCTTTCAGGTACCTGTTAGGTTGCCTTCCTTCCCTTGGGCTCTTCTTATCTTGGGGTTAAGTTTAACCTTGTAACTGATTTTGCCAATCAAATGGAAGAAGTACTATGAGTTATCATAGAAAGTTTTTAAAGCTAACATGTTCTTCTCATTCTCTGTCTCTGGCAACATTGAGGACACTGGCACGCCCTCAGTCTGGGTTATTTATGGACCACAAAGAGAAGGGTCTCCTGCCAATCAACATAGGCAGGGCACAATAAATCAACCTTAATCATTTTAAACCATCAGGACTCTCAGGTGTTAATACTGCATCATACTTTTAGCCTATCCTGACCAATACATGTGGGAAAGTAGACTTCTCTGGGATTAAACTGCCATCTAAGAGGCAGATAAACAATCACGTGAATTATTACTTTAAGATCTGGATTCTTTGTGTTTATTCCTTCATTCAGGAAACATTGGAGTTTCCTAATAGTATTGATCACTTTGCTAGACCTTGGGGTACAGTGATGAATGAGGTATGGCCTTTGACCTCAAGGGTCTTGCATTCCAGAACACATCTCTGACATGTAATTGAATAAATAGCAGGAAATCAGTCCCATGCATTTGAATTGGCTATGCAGTTGGTCGGTCACTTTATGGGAACCTTGAATATAATAGCAGCATCCTAAGCTGAGAAACAAAATGTGTGCAAAAAGAGAAATTATAAAAAATTGTTTAAGTTATGTTTAAAAGCTCACTGTAGCTGATAAACATGTCAAAATATTAACAAAATCATATGTGCATGGAGAAAAGAATAATTGAAGTTATTTTTATATATTTTAAAAAATTATTTCCCCTTATTTTGAGATAGTAAAACAACAAAATATTTGGAAGGTGCACTGAGCACCATTGAGATCATTCAGGGCTATGGCTTACACTGCGGCAGGATTTCTGCAAAACAAATTTGAAAACATCTTTATCCTGATTCTATTTAATTTATTTCGGAGAAATCTGGATCCATATGGTTGAACAATTTTACAGTTCATTAAATTGAATAATTTTGAATGTATGAAATGTGATCATTTATTTTCCATCCAGTTGTGCAATATAATAAAGTTGCACAATGCTTTCAGCATAAAATTCTTTATTATCTTATATTTCCACTAAAAAAGTCCATATAGGAATTCTTTTTGATACTAGGTAGCTATTGGTTGAGAAAATGAATTTTCTTTAAAAAAAAAGGTGTTAAGAAAAGTTCTAATATATTCATTAGCTAGCTCTGTTAGATTTAAAGTTTTACTTCCTTTCTAACCGGTATTTTTAGCAAGTAAATAAAAATGCAGTAAGTATATTTTTGCTTTGTCTTTCACATGCAAAACCCTCAGTCATGTCACCTGAAATTTCTGTCGGTATTATTGCTATTTTAGAAAGTCTTAATATATTGGTTTCTTAAATTCTTGTCACTTCTAACAGACAGTTAAACTATACAACCAGAAGAGTGCTGTAAGACTAATTTCTGGCATCTGTTCAATTTTACTTTTCTTATGTTAGAAAATTTAAGCTTTGTTTTTTTCTGTTTTAGAAATAAGGTAGGAAATAGGACACTACAGCACAGTATCCTTTTCCTTTGCACATTATATAAAAATTGTGGTAGAGGCACAAATTGAATCATGTCTAGAGAAAGCTATGGCCAACTTCCCCTTCATCTGCAATCATGGCAATATGTTAGAAACTTCTCATGGGTGATATTAAACATTGTGCTCTGGGTGTCTTTGTGATTGCCACTTCTCTTTATGTCTGAGAAGATATTTTGGTTCCTAGTGATTGGCTTCGTTTGAAATTGCCTTTCATTTGAAATTATTGAACTTGGTCCATATGCTGAATTATATGCCACTACCACTATTGACATGAAACTTTGTATTGTCTTGATTTTCTTTATATATAGTTCACTAGCTTGTCAATCAGCCTTTCTTAAAAACACTTCATTTCTCTTACCTACTTATTCTATATTCATTTGGCACATTTGCTCCACCTCAAGTATTTTTTAATACTCTTCATTTCCAAACACATTTTATAATTGACCTTACTTTGGGAGACTTGGGTTGGATCCCTGGGTTAGAAAGATCCCCTGGAGAAGGGAAAAGCTACTACACTTAAATATTCAGGCCTGGAGAATTCCATGGACTATATATAGTCCATGGGGTTGAAAAGAGTTGGGCTTGACTGAGCAACTTTCACTCTCTTGAATACAAAGATAATAGACTCTTCAGTTCAGTTCAGTTCAGTTGCTCAGTCGTGTCCGACTCTTTGTGACNTCCTGCCAGACCCCTAACCAGCCAGCAAGGCAATTTTCAACTTTCTGTAAGTATGTATTGTTGCTATTCAGTCATTCAGTGTTGTCCAACTCTTTGCAACCCCACGGGCTGCAGCTCACGAGGCTTTCCTGTCCTTCACTCTCGTCCAGAGTTTGCTCAAGCTCATCTCATTGAGTTGGTGTTATCATCCAACCATGTCATCCTCTGTTGCCCCCTTCTCCCCCTGACTTCAGTCTTTCCCAGCATAAGCTTATAAGTTTATACATATTCTAAACTCAAGCCATTTCTCCTTCCACACAGAGTAGATAGCCAGGTGGACCACTTGAAACTCTTGAGGCTTTGTTCGTATGCTGTCTGTTAAGGCCATTTTTGAGCGGGGCTGCACTGCAGCTGACAGCCCTTTTATGGATTGCTTCCTCATGTTGAACTTACCCACCCACAAACTAATATATGCATTTTTCTTCATTTTATGCCACTTATCCAGAAGCCTCCAGAGATCAATGTGTGTGAGCAGAGGGAGGGATGCTGATAAAACCATGGTGTTTACCNCCATTTTTGAGCGGGGCTGCACTGCAGCTGACAGCCCTTTTATGGATTGCTTCCTCATGTTGAACTTACCCACCCACAAACTAATATATGCATTTTTCTTCATTTTATGCCACTTATCCAGAAGCCTCCAGAGATCAATGTGTGTGAGCAGAGGGAGGGATGCTGATAAAACCATGGTGTTTACCTGGGGATCTGGAGTAACTGTACGTGTAACTTGTTTGAGGACTCTGATCAGGATCTTATGCTTGATCCCATATCTATCACTTTCAACTTATGATGGATGACCACTGTGCCCATTTTATTTTATGTCTTCTTAGACCAAAACAATCCAGCACATTATTACAGTTCCATGTACAGATCACTCAGTACCTTATGTTCAAGCATTTTGTCTCTATAAGAGCAGTTAAATCCCGGAAGCCATCTTTCAAAGGCATGTATTTCTCTGTTGCAGATAGAATGGCCTTGCTCCAGTGACCCAAGAGGACCTGTTGTACTTTGTCTAGTTGCACCTACTCTCAATTGTATCCTGTGTTTTTCTTCATCACTGACCTCAGATGTTACAAGATTGCAGACTGTATGGTCCACATAGTGGAACTGTGTGTTTTGTAGCCTGAATTTACTCCTTACTGCTTTAGGCCCAGCTCAAAGCTAGGAGCCTTCTACGTCATGCATAAAGACCAGAACAGTATCCCAAGTTATGGAATATATTATTTTTAGACCTCAAAAATGTCTACCAGGCTTTGAGTTTTCCTATTTGTGTAGAGAATACAAGTGGCATCAATTTCTGCTTTACTTTGGAGAAGATGTTCTGGCACGTCCAGATAACTGCACTCCTAATACTTCACTGAAATGGCAGAGACTACATCTTTATAAGATTTGTTTCCCACCTTTGGACTTGAACCTCCAGGATACTGGCTGCTCCTTGTTCCTGCCTGACTGGCATGATGCCATTGGTATAATAGATCTATAGATTTTTCTGTAGAATATCCAGATGGTTGGGATATCCAGATGGTCAAGATCTCTTTGGATTACATCATGGCAGAGGATGGGAGGATTAACTTAGCTCTGGGGGAAAATTAAAATGTATGTTTTTGTGAATGTGAATTTTTATGATTCTCTTTCCTGATTGGAATATAAAAGAATGCATTTATTTATTCAATAGTCACACATCATATACCTGAGGCCATATTAACCTGCTCAAGCTAAGGTATCACATCTGTTACAGCAGCTGTGATCAAAGCTCCTAGAAGTTTGAGCTTTCAGTAACCCTCAGTCATTCTTCAGGATCCTTAATGCCTCTAAGTCCAGATGAGGTTTTAAAAGAAAATATCATAGGGGCCATGATCCTTGCATTTAAAAAAAAAAAAAATTGGGATTGGAATTGTTATCTACTATTCCCCCTCTTCCAATGTAATATTGTTTTATTTATTCTCTTGTCAAGAGACTAGTTCAGAGATTCCCACTGCTTCTCCCCATGATGATGCAATGTGGGAATTACTCCAGCTGACAAGTGTGTACTTTCCAGGTATATTCAGGGGTCAGTGAAACAATCACCAGGAAAATCTACAGACACACTGTAAACTAGACCAGCCAGGGGTCCACTTATTTCTGGTCTCATACCCTCTAAGTGAGGAGATATGGTGATGCTTTAGGTCCCCAGGTTTCAATGTCTACCCAGAGCTTGTGTCCAACACTAAATTAGATGGGGATTCTTTTCTCATTGTAAAATTACTTAAGGTAATGCCGTGTATTTGGGAGGAAGAACAAGGAAATCCTTTACAGTGTATACTTTTCATGACCTTATCCAATCCTTTTCAATGGGACTATTTTTATCAATGGGTTTAGTGTGAGAAAACTGGATCAGTTCCAGAAACTAGTCAAAAGATTTTGTGCAACTGCCTTCAATTTCCTGTCCATTCATTTTTTTTCCCCCTTTTAAATAACAATGTTAAGCAGTGCCCTTGTTTACTACTTATCTGTTTTTGTCCCTGGGAGCATCACTGCAGCCATGAAATTAAGACACTTGCTCTTTGGAAGAAAAGCTATGACAAACTTAGACAGCATATTAAAAAACAGAGACATTATTTTGCTGACAAAGATCTGTCTAATCAAGGCTATGGTTTTTCCAGTAGTTATATATGGATGTCAGAGTTGGACTATAAAGAAAGCTGGGCACTGAAAAATTGATGCTTTTGAACTGTAGTGCTGGAGAAGACTCTTGAGAGTTCCTTGGACTGCAAGGAGATCCAACCAGTCCATCCTAAAGGAGACAGGTCCTAGGTGTTCATTGGAAGGACTGATGTTGAAGCTGAAACTCCAATACTTTAGCCATCTGATGAGAAGAGCTGACTCCTTGGAAAAGACCCTGATGCTGGGAAAGATTGAAGGCAGGAGGAGAAGGACAACAGAGGACAAGATGGTTGGATGGCATCATTGATTCAATGAACATGAGTTTGAGCAAACTCCAGGAGATGCTGAAGGACAAGGGAAGCCTGACATGCTGCAGTCTATGGAGTCACAAATAGTCGGACATGACTGAGTCCCTGAACAACAACAAGGAGCATCATGCTTAGCCATCACCATAACTTTCTATGTGCCAGTTGGCAGATGCCTGCCAATCTGAATTCTCAAGCATTATAATAATTATTGGGCATGCCTGAGCTTGAGTGTCTAAACATTGGCTTCCATATCTGGCTTCCATTCTTTCAGAGTCCCTAAAATATCAATTATCAGTGAGTTCAGTTGTGTTCAGAGGAGTACCATCACTGATCATCTTATTGATGCTAGTATCTTTTCATTAGCACATTTCTGATGGTCTTACCAAGTGTTATATTTTGGATTTTCCCATAGAACGTAATTCTGTGGAACTTCATATCTATCGTAATAGGTACATCCCAGTTTACCAATTTCTATGAGCTTTTAACCCCTTATTCTTTCTCACTCAGGTATTTCCACCTTGCTCAGTGTGAGCCATCTCTTTTTTGAGGTTTCTAAGAGTCTTTGGAAGGAATGATGCTAAAGCTGAAACTCCAGCACTTTGGCCACCTCATGAGAAGAGTTGACTCATTGGAAAAGACTCTGATGCTGGGAGGGATTGGGGCAGGAGGAGAAGGGGATGACAGAGGATGAGATGGCTGGATGGCATCACTGACATGATGGATGTGAGTCTGAGTGAGCTCCGGGAGTTGGTGATGGACAGGGAGGCCTGGCGTGCTGTGATTCATGGGGTTGCAAAGATTCGGACACGACTGAGCGACTGAACTGAACTGAAGAGTCACCCTAACTTTGAATTTGTATTTACACAAATTCAAGATCCGTCCTCTTTGGTCTAAATCAAGGAGTACAATCCATTTATCCCCAGAATGTTTTCACAAGTCAGTAATCTCTCCCGAGGTGGATCTTCTTTTCTGGTCTCCTTATTTGAGCACCTTCAGTATCAATACAGTCACATGGATACTTCCAGGCCCTACCAGTACATGGGGGATAGATTTATTTCTTTAGGATTATACTCCTTTTACTCCCTCAGTTGACCCAACACATCTCTGGAGGGATTACCTGCAAGTGAAGTTGCTCAGTCGTGTCCAATTCTTTGTGACCCCATGGATTGTAGCCCACCAGGCTCCTCAATCCATGGAATTTTCTAGGCAAGAGTACTGGAGTGGGTTGTCATTTCCTTCTCCAGGGGATCTTCCCAACCCAGGGATCGAACCTGGGTCTCCAGCATTGTGCTGCTACTGCTAAGTCACTTCAGTCATGTCCGACTCTGTGTGACCCCATAGACGGCAGCCCACCAGGCTTCCCGTCCCTGGGATTCTCCAGGCAAATACACTGGAGTGGGTTGCTATTTCCTTCTCCAATGCATGAAAGTGAAAAGAAAAAGTGAAGTCTTTCAGTCATGTCCGACCCTCAGCGACCCCATGGACTGCAGCCTACCAGGCTCCTGCGTCCATGGGATTTTCCAGGCAGGAGTACTAGAGTGGGGTGCCATTGCCGGCAGATGCTTTATCCACTGAGCCACCAGGGAATCCTTTGGAGGGATTATATGTGCCTTAATCTGATTATCAACCTGGCAGCCTGGGGAGAACGTAGGGACAGCTAAAGACTTGAGTATCTTTCTTTGTGGATAAAGAACTGTAAGTGTGTATCTTCCAGCTTGTGGGATGAATCAAATTACCTCATTAGCAAAAGACACCTTTACCACTCTCATCACTTAGGAAGCTTCTGGGGTTTTAAAAGCTCTGTGCCAGAAATGGGTGTGAAAACCAAATATATGCATCTTCTTATAATAAGTCATAATATAAGAAACATATTTTAAGGAATGAACCAACAGATGAATAGCCAAGCCTTGAGACCTGGCTCTTAACTTCAAGTTACACATGATTTTTAAAATCTTAACACTCTGAAAGCATAGTTCACCATTGTTGACAAAGAACGATAAACAGATGCATTAATGAAGCAGATTTTTACATTTGTCAAAATAAATCGAATTGGGATTGGCAAAGGAGTAAGAGTTTCCATAAGTCTCTGAGATAGGTTGCTGCTACTGCTAAGTCACTTCAGTCATGTCCGACTCTGTGTGACCCCATCGATGGCAGCCCACCAGGCTGCCCCGTCCCTGGGATTCTCCAGGCAAGAACACTGGAGTGGGTTGCCATTTCCTTCTCCAATGCATGAAAGTGAAAAGTGAAAGAGAATTCGCTAACAAATTCAAATATCTAAATTTAGTATTGTGGCAGATATAAAAAATTAGTAAACAAAACCTCAATTGAATAGATGAGAGACCAAGATGGGGAGCTCGCCTGCCTTGAGATGATAGCAAAACTCAACAGGAAGAAGAAAAACTCACCTTTTTTCTGCTACAGACTCAGCCAATGAAAAACCAGGGACTTTTTGCTTACCATAGTCCTCTCAACTTCCTTTTCCTTTCCATAAAACTGTTCTTCCCTCGTCTTGTGGAACCTTGCTTACAGCTTGCCATGGTTTCAGACCCCAAGTTGCAATTCTCTGTTGGTCCCAAATAAACCTAACTTTGCTAGAGATATATCTGGAAGACTATTTATTTCAGGTCAGCATACAGGAAATTCTGAAATGATTAAAAGCAGAAGTGATTTTATAAGGTGTTATTATAAAACACATTTAGAAAGAAAATATATTGATTATAGGAATGTAGCAATACTGATTACCATTCACTTATGTCAACTTAAATAAAGAGGTAAACTGAAGAAATTTGAATTACTAGAAAAATGATTTTGAGGAGGAATATCAGAGGAATTGCAATTCAGGAAATACCAATGGTAACAAGCTGAAAGCCAGACCATTGAAAAATTGGGGGTAGAAATATTCACGGGCAAAGAATGTGTGTAAAAATGATATTATTTTGATGGCAAAGAAATGACTAATAAATATGATAATTCACTTTTAAATATTTTGATACAAATTATTTTAAGTTGTAAAAAGTTATATTGATTTGGAGTCAATTTATCTATTTTTCTTGAGTATACCTGAGACTTATTAGATGCCTAGACATCTAACAAGACACATAAATAATTGTGACATAGTTAATTTTTAAAGAAATTTTATCCCTCCAGAAATCAAGATATTTTATGATGTTTAATTCTCTTACATATTGCAATAGGTGTATAGTAGTGCTTCTGTGTTGCCAGGTCATTAAATCCTTAAATTTCTTAAGAATAAAAGACTATTGCATAATTTAAAGGTGCCTGAGAGTGACTTATTTATACATCATGTCTGTACTTACCCAGTGCTAAGAATGACTTATTTGTCTGTTGGATATTTGCTTTTCAGAAAACTTCATTTCTTTTTTATTTTTAAAGGCTGATAGTTAAAATTATATGATAAATTATATAACTTAGCATTATAATAAACCAGGAAAATATATATTACTTATCAGTACAGCACAGATTTAATTATAAATATAAACATACTTCTTTAGATTTAAGCCCAGAAAACTAATCCTAAACTGGCAAAAATGCCACAAGTTAAGTGAATAGTCCCATGAAACTCAATACCTTCCTCATTAAGTTGACTTCAACATGCTATATAATAAATTGAAATCACTGACATCATTTTAAGTCTTCACTAATATTAGAATGATTTTCATTCCCCAAAACACATTACCTTAGTAATTCTTGAGTAAAATACTATTTAGTATTTTAACAAAATCATAACAGCCACAATGTGTCATATGTTTTATTCTATAATTTTATATAAGTTAGAAAAATTTTAATTGCTTCTTGTGGATTTTTCCTAAGCCTTTAACTTAATGCGAAAAAGTATATAGTTGGTATAAGTTCTGCACGTTTGTTTTATGGTTGCTCAAGCCATGTAAGTTGAACCACTATTGAAAAGTTAAATTATGCTGCCCTAGGGTTCTGTGAATACTTCTATATAGGTAAAGATTATTATAATATTTTCTATATTGTATATCATGAATATATATTTTTAAAAGCCTTAGGTGAGATGACACATTGAAATAACACAGCACATTTTTATTTCAATGTTTTCTTATGTGAAATATCACACATTTAGAAAGAATATTCCTTTATTTCCAATATGTGTGTGTCACTAAATATAAACCTTTTTAAATGCAAACATAATAATCATTGCCTATAAAACATTGTTTCTAGAAATATATATGTGCAATATTTTAGTGAGAATGAGTTTCAAATTTTCCAACATGTTACTCAAAATTTTCAACATGCTATTGTAAATGAATTGCCTGTTATGGACTGAAGTAGAATTTATACAAAATCTGAATAAAGTCAGGCCATGATATACTCATTTTAGGGGAAAAAAAGTTCCTTTTTTTCTATCAGAACCTAACATACTGTCATCTCATTATTTAGAATCAGAGAGTAAGAATGAAGAAAATTTAACTGTGAATATAATTATCTGTTAAAATTCCTTTCCTCCAGGTGAGAACACATCCAAACAAAACCAAGAAAACAGCTTTCTTTAGAAATGAATAGGAAAACAGACTAAATCCATATAAAAATAAGTGTGTATTTTCAAGGACATCCTCTAATATCTTGCCTGTATCTTTTATTCTGTTTATATATGATATTATTTTACTGGACTTCATGAAAAGCAGAATGTGCAGTACTGTCCTTAGTCACTTAGTCATGCCTGACTCTTGGCGACCCCAGGGACTCTAGCCCTTCAGGCTCCTCTGTCCATGGGGATTCTCCAGGCAAGAATACTGAAGTGGATTGCCATGCCCTCCTCCAGGGGATCTTATTACTTAGGGATCGAACCCAGTCTCCCACACTGCAGGCAGGTTCTTTACCGTCTGAGCCACCAGAGAAGCCTGAAAAGCAGAATAACTACCTTATTTTCTTTGGGTTCATAAAATAATTTCTGATTTACCCCCAAGCCAAGGAGCTTCCAGCTGCTACCCTGTCATACATGAAAATGGTAATTATGTTTTAACTCCTAACCAAAGCTCTATATCCCTGATTCTCTTCATCAAACCTTTTTAACAAGCCGTCTTACATCACAGACTTTTTCTCTTTATTCCTCAGTAACTTCTCAGCCTATCCTAATCTGTTTTTTGCTCTTATTCTTCCAATGACATTGTTCTTGCTGAAGTAAAACATGGTTTCCTTGTCACTAAAACCAACAGACATTTAATAGTCTGTATTTACTTTACCTTTTTGTAGCAGTTGATACTTTTGACACTGACCTTCCAGAAACACTGTCTTGTTTTCTACGATATCACATTCTCCTGAAGTCCATGGCTGTTCTTATCAGTGTACCCTGATCATTTATCTCTCTCAAATTAGTAAATATATTTGGGGTTCTTTAAGATTTGATCTGGAATATGTTATCTGGTTGGTGTATGTTTTCTCTAGGCAATATCAACGGCATTAATGGACTCAACAATTATCTGTTACTCTACAGCCACATTTATAGCCTAGGTCTCTCAGTTTCAAAACCATGTACAGCTAAACTCTATACCCAACCTGCCTGTTTGGTATTGTATTTGAATCTGAAATGTATTCTTTCCAAAACAGAACTCATAATCTTAACTTATATAACTCTTCCAGTATTTTCTATATCAACATACTGACATGGCCAAAAAAATCAAACACACAAACCAGAAATCAGGAAATCATCTTTGACCTTGTCTTTTTTTTGTCTAATTTTTCCCAGTATTGTTGATGAGCAGCATGTTGATGAATAACATGCAGGTATTACTTTATTAAAGTCTTTCTGATGTCTCTACTCCTCTGATATATTTATTACAAATCTAATCCTTTTAAGCCAACTCTAATCTGGCCTTCAGCAATAGTCCACTAGCTAGTCTCTTTCCCTTTTTCAGCTGAGTCTCCCTTTCACAATGGGGCTGGCATGATCTTTTCTGACTAAAAGGCTAAGCATTCCCTATGCCATCCACCCACACATTTGGCATATAAAATCCTTTATTGGCTTCCTTTTTTTGTTCTTCAGTCACTGTCATGTCCAAATCTTTGCAACCCTATAGACTGCAGCCCACCAGGCTCCTCTGTCCATGAGATTCCCCAGGCAAGATACTGGAGTGTGTTGCCATGCCCTCTTCCAAATGATCTTCCTGATGAACCCATGTCTCCTGCATTGCAGGAGATTCTTTACTGCAGAGCAGCTGGGGAAGCCCACTCCAGAGTTTGCTCAAATCCATGTATATTGAGTCAGTGATGCTATCTAACTACCTCATCCTCTGCTGATCCCTTCTCCTTTTGCCTTCAGTCTTTCCCAGCATCAAAGTCTTTTCCATTTGGCTCCTCGCATCAGGTGACCAAAGAATTGGTGCTTTAGCTTTAGCAACAATCCTTCCAATGAATATGCAGGGTTGGTTTCCTTTAGTATTAACTAGTTTGATATCTTTGTCATTTAACGGACTCTCAAGAGTCTTCTTCAGTACCACAATTCAAATGCTAAATTCTTCAGCTCTCAGTCTTCTTTATGGTCCATTACTATGAAAACAACTAATGGAGGAGATGAAATTCCAGCTGAGCTATTAATATTTAAAATCCTAAAGATGATTGTACTAATTATGTCAGCAAATTTGGAAAACTCAGCAGCAGCCATAGGATTGAAAAATGTCAGCTCTCATTCAAATCTCAAAGAAGGGCAATGCTAACGAATGTTCAAACTACCATACAGTTTATTTCCAATGACCTTTAAAATAATGACCAAAACTTTAGCATGATCTTTAAGATGCCCTGGGGGCTCAACTGGTAAAGAAACCGTCTGCAATGCAGGAGACCAACAGGTTCAATCCCTGTCTCAGGAAGATCCACTGGAGAAGGGAATGGCTGTTTACTCCAGTATTCTTGCCTGGAGAATTCCATGAACAGAGGAGCTTGGCAGACTATAGTTCATGGGGTGGCAGAGTTGGATATGACTGAGTGATTAACACTTTCAATTTAAGGTGCTTAATGAGTTCAGTCTTTCAAAATATTGATATCCTCAGTTTCATCTCTCCCTATTCTATTTGCTGGCTTCAGCTTTATAAGTATTAGTTCAGCTTAACAATGGTCACAGTTCCCCTCACTACTCTGTTACTACATATATTTTCTCCTTTGTTTGGAATGCTCTTTTCTTTTTCACTGAGTTAAATTCTTATTCATTTTAAAATCAATTCAAATTTCCTCATAGATTTATTTTTAATCCCTCATAGTAGATAGATCATTATGACCTATGTTTCCTGAGTAATCTGAACATAATTTTTGTATTCTACATCATAGTTCCTGTGGCTGAAATTATCATGACACCTCCACCAGGATGTAAGCTCCATAGAGATGAAGTGAGATATGTATTTCTGGCACATCAAACCATGGCCTGAGCCTAGCAGATACTCAATGATATTGAATATTAATATTTCTTTCACTCTGGATAAACACATGAATGAAATTCTGATCAAAAGAATGTGTATAGCACAGCTGCAATGTCAAGGAAACAAGTTCTCAGATTGACTGGCAGCTGGATTTGTTGCAAGCACTGCAGAAATGATCAAATCTTTGAGATAGTCTCAAGTACACACAGAGCAATGATAATAAAGTCCTTGGCATCTGGTTTATTAAAGATCAGCCTGGTCCTTCTAATCCAGTGGGGAAACTACTAGAGAGAAAGAGCTTCCAAGTGTCAACTACAGACAAATTGCAAACCTCTATGGGTTGCTGGATGAAATGTTACACTTAGGCTAAACAAATGATGGTGCATAAGGAGGAATATCCAGTTATTCCAGAGATCAAGGCACACTTACTTTTCAAAAAGCAATTGCCTAGCCTGGAATACCATTCTCAGAATTCTTAAATCTCTGTCATCAATGCATTGCTCTAAAGAATTGTGAAAATATATAGGTTAATCAAATAATTAGGAATAAGTGGTCAGGAGAGTGCTCTTTTCTGTCATACCAATTTTTCACTAAACACATAATAAACACCAATTATGCAATATTCTGTATACGGAAGTATGGAAAATTCTAGTGTCTGGAAAACAGCATTCCTGAAGTCAGACCTACCAATTTGCTCTCCACTGGTACTAGATGTATAAGCTTAACAATATATTTGTGTGTGTTTATATATTAAAATATATGGACAAGACATATATTTAAATTATATGTTGTTTACATGTGCATGTGCTAAGTCACTTCAGCTGTGTTCAACTCTTTGCAACTCACTGGACTATAGCCCACCAAGCTCCTCTGTCTATGGGATTCTCCAGACAAGAATACCGGAGTGAGTTGCCATGCCCTCTTCCAGGAGATCTTCCTGACCCAGGGATCAAAGCTGGGTCTCTTGTGTCTCCTGCATTGGCAGGCAGGTTCTTTACCACTAGTGCCATCTAGGAAGCCCACTGTTTACATATATTATTTCACATTTATATAATATATATTACCTATACAAGTCTATATTTCATAGATATCATTATATAATATAAATAAATATAATTTATAACTATATATGTACACATATACTTATTTTCTCAAATGCACTTGCACCCATATTTAACAAGATCCAAAGAAAAAGATCACACTATCAAGGCTGAAGAAACAGAAGACATCTATTTAATAAAGTATAAGTCCCTGAAAATTGATAACACACATATACATTTAGAGGGGTTCCCATGTGCTGCTGCTGTTGCTGCTAAGTCGGTTCAGTCGTGTCCAAGCCTTTGCAACCCCATGGGCTGCAGCACACCAGGTTCCCCCGTCCCTGGGATTCAACCAGCAAGAACACTGGAGTGGGTTGCCATTTCCTTCTCCAGTGCATGAAAGTGAAAAGTGAAAGTGAAGTCGTTCAGTCATGTTCGACTCTTCGAGACCCCATGGACTGCAGCCTACCAGGCTCCTCTGCCCATGGGATTTTCCAGGCAAGAGTACTGGAGTGGGGTGCCATTGCCTTCTCCATTCCCATGTCAGGTGGTTTTAAAGAATGGTGCCTGCTTGTGCAGGAGATACAAGAGATCCTTGGATCAGGAAGATCCCCTGGAGAAGGTCATGGCAACCCCCTTCAGTATTCTTGCCTGGAGAATCCAATAGACAGAGGAGTCTGGTGGGCTACACTCCATGGGGTCACAAAGAACTGAACACAACTGAGTGACTGAGCATACACACAGAGCACGAATATCCATCTAGTAAATTAATTTTATTTGATTCTCACAATAGCCCTGCTGCTGCTGCTAAGTCACTTCAGTCGTGTCCAACTCTTTGCAACCCCATAGATGGCAGTCCACCAGGCTCCCCCGTCCCTGGGATTCTCCAGGCAAGAACACTGGAGTGGGTTGCCATTTCCTTCTCTAGTGCGTGAAANGCTGCTAAGTCACTTCAGTCGTGTCCAACTCTGTGCAACCCCATAGATGGCAGCCCACCAGGCTCCCCCGTCCCTGGGATTCTCCAGGCAAGAACACTGGAGTGGGTTGCCATTTCCTTCTCCAGTGCATGAAAGTGAAAAGTGAAAGTGAAGTCGCTCAGTCGTGTCCAACTCTTCATGACCCCGTGGACTGCAGCCTACCAGGCTCCTCCGTCCATGGGATTTTCCAGGCAAGAGTACTGGAGTGGGGTGCCATCGCCTTCTCTGTACAATAGCCCTAGGAGATGGATTTCACCAGTGAAGAATCTAAAGTACAGAGAGGTCATGTAACTTGTCCAGTTATTAACAAAACGTGAACTACTTTATTCGAATTGCAATGCCTTTTTCACCCACCATACTAATACAGTGTTTATTTCTCTCTGACACATTTTAAAATACTTTATAATACACCATATATATTAATATCACAAAAGGAATACAGTGCAATTTTATTTCAGTGAATTTTTAAAAGTTTCAGATTACAAATTGGTTGTTAAACTGGTAAGAGAGACATTGTAAGAATGTATGTATACATGCATGTGAGAAAATAATTGGAAATAAAGGAAAACATTTGAGAACATCAGCACTAGTCTCCTTCATTTTACAGATGGGAAATTTAAACAATTTCTTCAGTTATGTACTATCTTGCTCTGTGTACATAGTTTAGCCTATTACTGTTACTGTAGGCATGATAAAATTGTATTGTGAGTCTCCAGGAAATTCCTAAAAGTTAATTCTCAATATTGTCAATTCTAAAAAAGCCAAGGACATTCTGTAGAAATGGAAGAAATGTTGAAAGAGTCTATTATTAATTGATCTTCTTTTCTCTGGTTAGCCAATTAACAAATATCAAAGGAAAATTACCAGATCAGGAAAGACAAATGTATTTACTAGAAACTTTTGTATATAGCTACAAAAATAGTTTGAGGACTATCACATAAAACCCAAGAATGCATATCCTCTGGAATTTTAAAATAAAGTGTAATTAGGCCCTTAGAAATCTTTTCTAGAGCCGGCACAGTAAGGATCCCTGGAAGCCCCCTCCCCTCCCTGCTTCACCTCATCACATCACAGCCAGCTCCACGTGGCTGCCCTCCATGGGCAGTGGACAAGTTTTGGGATCCATTTCCACTACCTAAAGCCTCAGAGCAGAGTTGGAGTATACGGCAGTAAATAATTTACCGGTGGTGGGATTTGGCTGGATTAGGCTTACCGAGAGAGCCCTCTGCCTCTTTGAGAGCTGCTTCGCGGGCGGAGCTGGGGTCTCAGGCACATGTGTGCGTCGGGCCAGCATCCATCCGGGCCCCAAAGTTCCTCCTCTGCCTCTTAGGAGCCAACACCTGTCACAGTGTTCAGGCTTCCCACTTTGGAGGCGGCCGGAAGAGTTTATCTATCAAAGTCCAGGTGCAATTGCTGGTATAGTTGATCAGCCAATGTAGAACTTCCAGAAAACATCGGAGGCTCAAGCTTCAGCAGGACACAAGGTCAAGGGTGTTATCTCCGGCGTGGGTAAAAGAATCATGGGGGTGTTCACGAAGCCCATCGGAGGGGCTGCTGAGCTGGTGTCACAGGCTGGCTATGGTTTATTTTACACGGAGCTGGACTTTCTCAGCTTCCCAAACAGCGCTATCAGCCAAGTGATCTGCACGCTGACCAGGCTCCAAACAGCCATGTCAAATACGTCTGGAAGATGCTCTAGTCTCTGGGCAGACCGGAAGTGCACACGGCCCTGGAGGTGGTTCTGGTGAGGGGCTCGGGCCAGGAGCATGAGGGCTGCCTGCTGCTGACGTCAGACGTGCTCTTCGCGGTGAGCGTCAGCGAGGACACCCAGCAGCAGGCCTTACGGGTCATGGAGATCGACTGCGCACAGCACCGCGAGCAGAGCGGCCTGCTCGTCGTGCAGCTCAAGCAGCCCAGAGTGGCCTGTGACGCAGAGGTGGATGGAGTTCTGTCAGAGCAACAGTATAACAGACTTGTGGACTACATCACAAAGACCTCTTGTCACCTGGGCCCCGGCTGCTCCTCCATGCCGACATCATGCCCTGTGATGGCTGTGGAACCATTCCCCTCCACTGTGAAAACGTACCATTATATGGTTGATCCACATTTTGCCCAAGTTTTCATTAGTAAATTTACCATGGTGAAAAATAAAGCCCTGAGGAAAGGGTTCTCTTGAGTCCCCTCCAAGGTGTTGATTGCTGCTTGTGCAATTTATTTTTGAAAAAGAAACCTAATGAGCTCAGCATTTATTGTGGACACAAAACCACTGTTCAACTCAAATCCTTCCTTTTTCCTACAACTAAGATACTTCAAAATTGAGTGATTAAAAAACTTAGTCCTTTCCTGTTTGGGTTTTATCATGTATTGAAAATACATTCCTTTTTGTTCTTTTTGCTAAAATTTCGACTTTAATTAAGATCATCAACTCTGGTCAGGCGTTGGAAACAGATGTAAATGTTATCTCCTGCTACATTTCTTTTTAGGATGACACATCATCTTTGCCTAACATCCTTCTCTGCAGAAGTTTAGCTTTAAATGAAATTCAGTGCTTAGGATCTTACTGTTTAACTTGTTAATGCTATTAAAAAAAAAAAAAAAGAAATCTTTTCTAACAGGTAACTGCTGCTACCACTGCTAAGTCGCTTCAGTCATGTCCGACTCTGTTTGACCCCATAGACGGCAGCCCACCAGCCTCCCCTGTCCCTGGGATTCTCCAGACAAAATCTCGGGAGTGGGTTGCCATTTCCTTCTCCAATGCAGGAAAGTGAAAAGTGAGAGTGAAGTCGCGCAGTCGCGTCCGACTCTCAGCGACCCCATGGACTGTAGCCCACCAGGCTCTTCCATCCATGGGATATTCCAGGCAAGAGTACTGGAGTGGGGTGCCATTGCCTTCTCCAACAGGTAACTATTCCCTACTAAAAATAAACAAGTAACTGCTGCTGCTGCTGCTGCTGCTGTTGCTGCTGCTAAGTCGCTTCAGTTGTGTTCGACTCAGTGCGACCACTGGAGTAGGGTGCCATTGTCTTCTCCGAAACAAGTAACTAAGTGCTCGCAGAGAAAATAGTAACCCATTCCAGTATTTTTGGCTAGAAAACCCCATGCCCAGAGGTGCCTGGAGGACTAAAGTCCATGGGGTTGCAAAGAGTTTGATGTGCTGCTGCTGCTAAGTCGCTTCAGTCATGTCCAACTCTGTGCAACCCCATAGACGGCAGCCCACCAGGCTCCCCCATCAGTGGGATTCTCTAGGCAAGAATACTGGAGTGGGTTGCCATTTCCTTCTCCAGGGGATCTTCTGACCCACAGATTGAACCATAGTCTTCTTCATTGCAGGCAGATTCTTTACCACCTGAGCCACCAGGGAAGCTCCTATATTACAAAGAAGTTAGTTGAGCAATCTAATGAAATCATGTTCTTTCATAGTAGGAAAGAGATCAGACATAAATTAGGTAGTTCACAAGATTTTTCCACATAGTGAGAGACAGGTTGGGGAGAAAGCAGTTAAAGTATTACTAGGCTTTCTAGGTGGCTCAGACAGTAAAGAATCTGCCTGAAATGTAAGACACCTGAGTTCAATCCCTGGGTGGGGAAGATCCCCTGGAGAAGGGAATGTCTACCCAGTCCAATATTCTTGCCTGGAAAATCCCATAGAGTACCCTGGAGGGCTACAGTCCTTGGGATCGCAAAAAAAATCAGACAGGACTGAGTGACTAATACACACACACATTATTAGGTGACTAGATAACTGCAGGAAAGAAGACCTAGTCACAGCTACAGAGCTATAAAAGATGCTCTGGTCAATATATGATAGAATTATGTATAGATAGGTGTCTGGGTATTTGTGACAGCTAAACCAACCTAGAGCCTATGTCTAGACTCTAGGTTACAAAAATACCATGTATTCTTGCTTGTTACTGCCCTGTTGTACTTTCTTGTCTGTGCATTTATTTTGTTTTCATATTTTCATAACAAAGTGATCTGTAAAAATTAAATAAATTATGGGAAATGGGTGATTTTTCCATTTTGAAACCAGAATACACAGCAGAATAAAAATACCCCTTAGCAGCAGGCAAAGAGGGGGTATTATCCCATTTGGAAATGTGGAGAAATAATGACCCCACTAGTTCTGACAGTAAGTTAAAACCTTGAGAGAAGATACTTAGAAGGTAGTAGTAACTATAGATTTAATTCTACTCACAGTATTACCATATACAGGATGCCACATAGTCCAACATACTCTGAAAGTGAAATTAGTATATGTAGTTAAAGTTGCAATTTGCATTTGTAAACTTCCAAGGATTAGGATTGAAGATATTTATATTCTCTAATTTATCCTCTAAGACACTAAAGAATGGAGAAATAAGCAAGCACACTAAAGTAAGCAAATACATTTATTCACTCAATCATGTGTGCTAATATCACATTGGTCCCCAGAGCAGGAGTACCAATATATGTAAGGTTACATCTAAAAATTAGGCCAGGGACTTCCATGATGATATAGTAGATTAGAATCCACTTGCCAATGCAGAAGACGTGGGTTCAATCCTTGGCCCGGGAATATTTCACATGCCATGGAGCAACTAAACCTGTGCACCACAACTACCGAGTCCACATGTGCAACTACTGAAGCCAGTGTGCACTAGAGCCTGCATGCTGCTACAAGAGAGGCCACTGGAATGAGAAGCCCATGCACTGCAATGGAGAGCAGCCTTCGCTTGCNCACAGGGCATGGCTTAGTTTCATTGAGTTAGACAAGGCTGTGGTCCTAGTGTGATTAGGTTGACTAGTTTTCTGTGATTATGGTTTCAGTGTGTCTGCCCCCTGATGCCCTCTTGCAACACCCACCACCTTACTTGGGTTTCTCTTACCTTGGACGTGAGGTATCTCTTCATGGCTGCTCCAGCAAAGCACAACCATTGCTCCTTACCTTGGGTGAGGGATATCTCCTCACAGCTGCCCCTCCTGACCTTGAACATGGAGTAAGTAGCTCCTCTAGGCCCTCCTGTGCTGATTAGGAAGTAGCTAATAAAAATTATATCAGTGTCAGAAATAGTAAAGAATAATGCTTTGTAAGCTGGAATACATATACTTTTTAAGCTTCTAAATCCTAGATAGACTATTCACCAGAAAGACAAATGTCTCCATATAATGACGCTTAATGGTAAAATAATGCAAATTGAATCAGTGATAAATCACTAAAAGTAACACTTTAGATTGTTCCACAAACGCCACTACTCCTCCTTGGGCAAAGTGGATGTTTTTTCCAATACTTTTTCTTTCTCTGGCCACTTTCATGTCCAAGTGACTTGTACTCAGTAGGATATTGACAAAAATAACAGTATTTCAGTCAGTTCAGAGCCAAAGTTGGAGGCATCGGATACCCGTCCTAGTCCGTGTACAATCTGTGATCATGAGAAAAACATGCCCCAGTAACAAAGAGACCAGGAAGAATGAAGAGACAAGTGAAGTAGACCTGGGCCAGAGAGAAGCTTAAGCCCACTGAAGCCTGTATGTAGCCCCACCAACCCGCAGTGTGGATCAATGTCATGGGGAAATAAACAAAGGAAAGTTGTTAAAATTCACTGAGTTTTGAGGTATTTGGTTACTTAGCTATTATTGTGGCAGAGTTGACTGTTATAGCTGGTCTCATACTTGACTAATACTATGCAGTGATGTCAAAGAGAAAGGAGTAAAAAAGCTTACACTGCAAATAAAAATTCTCCAGGACAATTTATGCAGCAAAAATCTTTAAAAGGTAATACAATTTAGTCCCAAGATTCTGTTCTAGATATGTTTTGTAAAGAAATCACTGTATAAACAAAGACATAGCTACAGTGATATACACTGAAATTTCATCATAGACGAACATCAATATTTAACAATTGACTGAATAAATTATTCTGAACTAATCCAATGGCATATTATGCCACCACTGAGAAAGACTGTAAGAGCACATTTCTTCATGTGGAAATACGATTACATATTTTTAATTTTTAAAGTCATGGAACAAAATTTAATGTCCAGTATAAAGTGATAGGAGAATTCAGAATTGGTTAAGGCCAAATGTTAAAAGTGGTTATCTAAAGTTTCTGTGTTTTTTTCAGAATAAACTTATCTTTCATTTGAAAAATATTTAGTATAAAATTCTACAATTTATTCATAATTATAATAGCAAAATAAATAATCTGAAGAATTATATTTCTAAAAATGTACAAAGAGGTTAGTTCTTTTTCACCTTATATTAAAAAAGTGTGGTGATAGCTGAAATAGAGTCTCAACATCACTTAAATACTTGACATTTCAAATGCATAAAATAAATTTGTTTCTCTCACTAATTATGGAATATAACTGTTTTTAAAATTTTTAGTTCTAAATTTTACATGTAGTTATGCTTTGCTGGATATAATATAATAGCTTTAATCCAAAATTGTATTTAAAGAAAAATTTTATATGAACATTAATTTAATGCTTCTAAGTATAATGAATAGTGTTGTAGATGTTTACTTTAAATGAACAGTTTTCCAAAATGAATCTAGATAGAGAGCATTTATTCAAATTTATCAAGTGTTTACTTTAAAACTATGTTTAAAAATAGCTTCTGATCTTCTGTTTATGTAAGTCACACCTAGTTAAGGTTTGAGTTTAATGTGTTTAGACATGGCTTACTATTCAATTCAACCTTGGAATAAACATCAATAAAAATGCCATGTATATATAGGACAGTCTGTTTTAATCTTCTGACTTTGCAGTAAACACTATTAAATAATGAATGCAATATAAATAAATTTGTGAAAGAAATAGCCATTGCATGTTAGTATTCAATGCTCTTCAGTAATACATTGGACAACAACATGCTAATTTCTGACTCCACTTTTACTATACTATTAAAAGGATTACTCCAAAATCAGCCAACCACTTTTTCCAGTTTCCTCGACTTCTTGAAGTAACTAATACTAGCAATATCCTTTTCTGAAGTGTTTTCTCTTTCATCTTCTGATATATTGCAATCACATCCCCCCTGGGGCTTTTCCTGTCTCTCTGAAAGTTCTTTGTGTAACTGTTTCCTGGGTCCTCTTTTTTCCTGCTCCCTAAAGAAGGGTCTTAGCTAAAACATAGATCAATGATCTGATAAAGTTTTTAGACTTATCTAACAAAAATAAATCTTGCCTTTCTGGAACATTCTTTGACATTTTGTGAAATTTTATAAATTCATCTACTTCTATTCAGTAAATAATAGTAGTGCACCTGTTCTACAGAAAAACAGAACAGCTGACTGTATTTTGGAAAAGGATAATAGCAATTTTTTAATCTTCTTAGTTGCTCCACCAGAAGAACAGAGAACATAGAAAGTCTTAAGTAAATAGCAAAACAAAAATAAGCAAAAGAAATCATAGAAAATGTTTACAACACCAGGTGACAAAAGTCCCCAGTCTCCATTAAAACCCAGTTTTGTGCACTGAGAATGAGATGTGCCTGGCACATTTTGCAATTAGAAATGAGGCTGATACGGATAGTGAGTTGGTAAGAGAGTGATAAGTGATGAGGACTATGAATTAGAGGGCTCGGGATGTGTTAGTCATGTATGAACTAACAAGGCATAGAAAGGATTTTGACTTTTACTATGAGACTTCAGAAGCACTTGGAAAGTTTTGCCCAGGAAAGCAATGTAAGTTTAGAGCCGGAAGAGGAGTGAAGAGGAACTGAGGCAAGAAACCAGTTAATATTTGTAAAACACAAATTCTATAGATCCTACAAAACACTCTGATCTAATTATAGCATAGAAATGAAGTCTGGAAACATAGGAAACCGTATACAATTTTTTTTTTTTCACATTACGTTACAGTACATGTTCTATTCAATGTGATTTTTCACTAAGTAAACCTATGCTTTTAGCATACCTGCCATGGTGATTTAATATGTAAATAATAAAGTGATAATTATTGTTAGTACAAAATTTTCTGTGGTTTCCAGTTATATGGCCCACATTGTTATAATCTTCTTGATTGTACGGTGGTTTTGTGTTTCATTTGTTTTAGTATTTACTTTGTAAACCAAATTAGATATAAAGGTGAAAAACCCTTGAAGTTAAAAATGAAACAAGGGAACCTGGATGGATAAATAGGCAGAAAGATAAAAGATAGATGTTATATTTGTATCATAATCTTTAATTTGGAATCTATATTAATATAAACTCATTTATTTTTCTCTTTCTTAAAGAAGGTATTTCCTAACACATTTCAGTGTACACTGACAAGGGCTAAAATGAAATAAAATATTAAGTAGCAATGAGAATTTCTAACACTTAGGTACCTACATTGTGGACTCTAATAAATAAAATTTCCACCAAAATAAACCAGAACTCCATGAAAAAAAATAAATTTTCATTCCAGAAGACAAAATTATCAAGTACTACAGAAGATTAGTTAAAGGACACAAAAGTCAACATGTAATAGCTCTTTGTTTTCTTTTTCTTTTTTTTTTAGGTTTTAAAACTTTTTATTTGCATATTAAAAAATTGTGCATTCCAATAATTAAAATCATTTGAACAACAACAAAAAATGGCACTCTGATTACACTGCATTTTACAGCCCGCAGAACACCTTGGACCAGCTTTTTACTCTAGATTTCACTGTTGCCCCACCCAGCTTCCTCCTTCACCAACATGCAAATTCTTTTCCTTCCCTGCCAGCCACACAGGCAGATGGGAGAGGCAGGCGCGGCCTACGTTGTCAGTAATTCTCCATTCTTTGGTGTGAAAAGGGGTAGCACAGTCATTTAAACTCGATCTAACCTCTTTGCATCTTACAAAGTTAAACAGCTAAAAGAAGTAAAATAAGGCAATGTTGTGGAATGTACAGTGCATACTGGCGGCACACGCTTCATTACAACTTGCCTGCTTGCTTCTCCTGTTCAATCGTTTCTTTCCAAGGCAGTGGATTTTTCTCTTGCATTTCCGTTTTCTTCAATTTCGATTTATCGAACTTCTCAATCTCAGCCATATCGGGTTTGTCAGACATGGTTGCAGAGGGCGCGGAGCAAACTGCCAGTGAAGTCGGGTCTGCGCTGTGGCCGCCTGCGAGTGCCCTCTTTGTTTTCAAGGATGCAATATTTTAAGCATCAAAAAAGTGTGTATTAAATTTAAATATATTAACAACTATATTTTAAAGCTCATTGAGTTAGTATGTTACAAATGTATCATTAACTTTGAAAATTGTTTTAACATAACTCTAATCTGAGAATTAGCAAATTAAAGTGAAAGAATAAAACTGTATCCTGCTCCTCCTGTTTTTGTCTGTATTTTACTATACCAAAAAAGTTGATGAGAGGAAATCTATCTTTAGAGAAGAATTCCAGATAAAAAATGTGGAAGAAATGGTAGAGCTAAACCAAAACGTAACAAACGAACACAAGAAGCTACTGTGAAATGATGGATCCAGGCAACATCACCAACGAACTATTAGGTGGAAGATTAATGGAGGATTTTATCATGAATGAAACCGGCACATGAGAACTGGATCCACTGATCAATTTCACATCAAGTGACACAAAACATACAAATATAAAAACAAAATATCTAGAAATTATATAACTTAATGCGAAAGAAGGTAAAACAGAAAGCTCATCTACAAAGTATTCTTATAGAATAAAGAAGCCAGGATGGAGGAGGCAGAAGAGGAGGAGGACTTGAATCGAATCATTCTTCTGGATCTAACTACCTTATAGAGTAAACTGAGATTTAGAAGCAAGAATGATGATTTACTACATGAATGTAATTTACCAAGTTCAGAATATAGGAAATTCTCCAAAACAAATGACAGTAGACTGAAAAAATTAACAAACAGATAAGGAACAGCAAAGAAAAAAAAAAAAGCCCTCTGTTTGTTTCACTGGCCTTTGAAATATAGCAGTCTATTGCCCCATTTCTACCTGCAAGCTACCCTATCTCTTTTTCGGAGAAGGTCCTCTTTACTGTTTTATATAAGTCTAGAGTTGAATACAAGAAATTCATTTTGACTGGATTGCAATTATAACTTAAAAAACAGAAAACAAAACATTTAAAAGAAAAACAGACTAGTGTAATAGGCAAAAATTTTCAGGCATGATAGAAAACCACTAACCATAAAGCAAAAAATTGATAAACTGGACTGCATTTGATTTAGAACTTCTGATCATCAAAAGGCCTTATTAACAAAGCAAAAAAAAAATAAGAAGTGGTAAGTCATGATATATGCAATACTGCATCCAACAGAGGACTCATTATAGGCTAAGGATTACAAAGCCATACCAGGTCTGTCTCTGGTGTATTTCTAGAAACAAAGAGAATAAAGAGAGAGAGATGATTTATACATCAATACATGAAAATATATGAATAAATATTTTATAATGTTATAAGTGGGAATTATTGATTTGAAACACCAGGGAAGTTTTTTTTCCTTTGGAACTGCATTTGTTGGGGCCTATATTAAGGTGAAAATTTCTCATATCTGAGCATTTAAATGGGTTCCTTATGTATAGTTATTATCAAATCCTAGATAAAAAACACTATTATAGAAAGCCTCTTGAATTTGGTTCTTGTCTTACACACCTTTTTCTTATTATCTTTTCAAGTTGCTTTTTAGAAAAGAAGCATCCTGAAATGTATATCTAGTTTTTTCAATTAAATAAGATAAACTTGCTAGTAAATTCTGTATATACACTATACATGGGTATTGGTATTAATCAGATTTCTTGGAATCTAACCTCCAGTTGGGTACCAGAATAATAAAACTTTTGAATATGCACAAAAAGTATGCATAGTTATTTATAAATTATAAGCAGGTACTATAATATTAGGGGCTTTCCAGGTGGCTCATATAGAAAAGAAATAATATATTATTTATATTATAAAAGATACATAAACATTAAACTTATAAGGAGGAGACTAAAACGTTATAAACAATATTGTAAAAATATTTTGCCAGTCATTATGACTTCATACCAGTATTAGATAGATATAAGAATGAATATTAGTGTTAGGCTGAAATTCACAGTTTGCCATAAGGCATGTAATTTGGCTTCCCTGGTGGCTCAGATGGTAAAGCATCTGCCTGTAATGCAGGAGACCCCGGTTCAATCCCTGGGTTGAGAAGATCGCCTGGAAAAGGAAATGGCAACCCACTCCAGTTCCCTTGCATGGAAAAATCCCATGGACAGAGGAGCGTAGTAGGCTACAGTCCGTGGGGTTACAAAGAGTCAGATACGACTGAGCTACTTCACTTTCATTTTCATGTAATTTTATTTTAAACTGTCCTCTTAAAATTTTCATTTTTCCAAATTATTTGCCAATAGCTTTGAACATTTTATTTTAAGATTTATTTTTACCTTTCTCACACAGGTGAGAAATGACCCACACTAGCATTATCAACCTTGCCATTGTTGTTTGTCTGTGCTATTGTAGTTGGTATCAACCTGTATTTTGTATGCAAATTTTTTTAAGCTAAATGTCTATTTCTAGTTTTAAGTTATTTAAAACCGTATAATATAATGTAAAACAGTTACAGTATTATAAGAAAAATGCAACACATTGCACTCACTATGCTGAAAGTGGACGAATGAATCAGGAAAATATCAATTCTCACCATTCTGGAACTCATGCACTTTCCTTAAAATAAATCATCTAGCATAGAAAACACGTGGATACTTACCACAGAAACAAAGTGGAGATGCCAATGTCAATGCATTTATTATATTAAATTTTTTGACCTTCATTTTATCCAGTAAAATATAATTGTGTTACTCAAGCTATAGGATGTATTTAAGCAACTGTTTCTGGCAGCATTGATCTGGATGGTGTTATTATTAAGATTAGCAAAGAAAGTTGCAACACAACTTAAGTAAAAGACTTGTAGTATTCACAGGTATATTCAGAACTGTCTCAGTTTTTTACCAAATTATTGGTTGAGTGTGTAACTTTGGGTCAAATCATTTAAATGGTCAGATCTCGCTGTATCACAGGTCCTGATGGGGATACACAGACTGACCCGTTCTTTTTATTCTTTTCTTCACTGTTTAATTCACATTTCCATGATAAGGTTGCTTCTTTTCATCTTCCATATTAGCAAAACTGAATAAATACAATGTACCTCTGGAAGCTTTTTTGAAAAGGAAACACTTTCTTATAGCAAGACTCACAAAAAAAAAAAAAAAAAAAAAAAGAGGTCACAGTATTTTCAAAAATTTTTTTCAAAATGGAGTAGCAAGTGATTATACCTCTGCTGCTCTATTTCTCCATTTCTGTCTCATTAGAGACAAAACTAGTAACTGTTTATTAGAAGTTTCAAAATATAAATTTGAGCCAGGATAGGAAAAAGGGAGATTTTTTTAAAATTCATATGACCACAATGTGCATTGATGAGTTAGAGATGATCAAAATTTTTGAATNTTTCAAAATGGAGTAGCAAGTGATTATACCTCTGCTGCTCTATTTCTCCATTTCTGTCTCATTAGAGACAAAACTAGTAACTGTTTATTAGAAGTTTCAAAATATAAATTTGAGCCAGGATAGGAAAAAGGGAGATTTTTTTAAAATTCATATGACCACAATGTGCATTGATGAGTTAGAGATGATCAAAATTTTTGAATTTTCTGGACTCTCTGCCCATTGTCTATAATCTTTGTATATTAATTTTATCCTTTGTCCCTGAGACTGGTACTCTTCATAAGACCAGGTTGGCACACTTTGGAACTTCTGGGCTTACGTGTTCTCAGCTTTTTCTCAGAAGCAGTCCCTTCCCTTGGCTCTGGATGTTAAACTATAATGGGATGGTTTAGTTCATATGCTCTCCTTTTAACCAGTCAGTTTGGTCAGGCACCTGAATATATTTAAGAGTGTAACACTATTTGCAAATGTTCAGTTACTAGAGTGAACAGATGAGGAATTGTTCCCTGACAAATGTGTATACTATTTCTATGATAAGGAATAGATATTGGGAGGAAAAACAATTACTGCCAAGGCTATGTTGTCAGGGGAGTGTGTTTCTGCAATGTTTGTCATCCCTGAAAATAAACTCTGTTAGTTAATACCATGCCTCAACATAACAGTTTCAAGATGGATGAGAAGGCTCATATACATCATGTTTAAATTAACAAGTTATTTGGACTAAATTGTATTTTCCAAAAATTTATATGCAGAAACCTTAAGCATTTAGAGACACTGTCTCTATGGAGGTAGTTAAGCTTAAAGTAGGGTCATTAGGGTGGACATTAGTCCAATAGGACTAGTGTCTTTGCAAGAAGAGATTATGACACAGACAGACACAGAAAGGAGAATATGTGAAGACATAGGAAAATGATGGCCATATGCAAGCCAAGGAGTTGTCGTTCAGTCACCAAGTCAGGTCTGACTCTTTGTGACGCCATGGACTGCAGCACATCAGCCTTCTGTGTCTTTCACTACCTCCTGAAGTTTGCTCAAACTCATCTCCATTGAGTCAGTGATGCTATCCAACCATCTCATCCTCTGCTCTTCCCTTTTCCTCCTGTCCTCAGTCTTTCCCAGCATCAGGGTCTTTTCCAATGAGTCAGTTCTTCACATTCATAGTCCAAAGAATTGGAGTTTCAGCTTCATCATCAGTCCTTCCAATGAATATTAAGGGTTGATTTCCTTTAGGATTGACTGATTTGATCTTCTTGCTTTCCAAGGGACTCTCAACAGTCTTCTCTAACACCTTAATTTGAAAGCATCAATTCTTTGGCGCACAGCATTCTTTATGGGCCAACCCTCACATCGATACATGATTATTGGAAAAATCATAGGTTNTTTGTGGAGAAGGCGATGGCACCCCACTCCAGTACTCTTGCCTGGAAAATCCCATGGATGGAAGAGCCTGGTAGGTTGCAGTCCATGGGGTTGCTAAGAGTCAGACACAACTGAGCGACTTCACTTTCACTTTTCACTTTCATGCACTGGACAAGGAAATGGCAACCCATTCCAGTGTTCTTGCCTGGAGAATCCCAGGGACGGGGGGAGCCTGGTGGGCTTCAGTCTATGGGGCTGCACAGAGTCGGACACGACTGAAGCGACTTAGCAGCAGCAGCAGCAGAGGCACTTTTGTACATTTCTCTAGTTTCATATGAGCTAGAGTATCTTTAGAGTCTATAATTAGTATTGATGAGCAGTGGGGTTTGTTTATCTTCGACTTCTCTATAAAATTCAGATTTTTCCTCAAATATTTTAGCTTCCATCAAAGCATAGAAGTCTTTCCATTGCTCTCAATACTTTGCAGAATTTAGTTTTGTCAGATTATTAAATTTTTGTCTATCTTGATGTGAAATGATATCACATTATGTTTTTAATTTACATTTAATTTGCATTTCTCTGGGGGACTGTCAAGCAGGAGCTGCAGATTTGGAGAAAGCAAGAGACACAGCTGCTGTGAGAGAAGTCCCCAAAGTAGAAAGAGGTATGCATAAAATCCAATGGCTTTTTGTCTCCTCACACCCAGCTTTCCATAAATGACCCCAACTGGAAAAAAACCTCCCTGAAAATCTGAGATTAAGGAAGCCTGGTGGATATAATTACCTGATGTACAGATCAGGACAGAGAAAGGCATAAAATTCATTTGAAATCAAATATGAAAATGGCTATCATAGCTGGACAACTTTTAACTTGTTATTGAATTTCTCTTCCACTAGAAGAGAAACTCAAGGATAAAATGTTTCTGTGTTCATTTTGTTCACTCTGCTAGAAGAGCTCTGCCTCATAAGAAGTACTCAGTAAATACTACATGAATGAATACCAGTCAAGACCCACACAAGTCATAGCCTTTCACATACTGGAATAATATTATTTGAGCATTGAATTATTAAATTGTTTTCGTTTAACTTTTAGAACTTTATAACGAGCAGTTTTAGGTTCATAGAAAAACTGAGAAGACTACACGGAGATTTCCCATCTACTTTGTGCCCCAACACAGGCATCATCTTCTGCCTTATCAACACCCACCCCCTCCTCCCACCCCCCACCAGAGTGGTCCATTTGTCACAATCAGTGAGTCTAGAGTGGCCCATCATAATCACCAAAGCTCTGAGTTTATAAGAGGGTTCACTGTTGCTCAGGCGCATTCTTATGTGTCCTGACAAACATATGCTGGCACACGTCACCCATTGCAGTATCATACAGAGTAGTTTCCTTACTTTAAAAATGCTCTGTGCTCTGACTTCCTTCTCTCAGCCCCTAGCCACTATTATCTTACTGTCTCCATAGTTTTGTCTTTTCCAGGATGTCATAGAGATGGAATCATACAGTATGTAGCTTTCTCATATTGGCTTCTTTCACTTGGTAATATGCATCTTTGAACTTTCCTCCGTGTCTTTGCGATGTCTTCTTAATGCTGATTAATATTCCCTTCTCTGGAAAAACCACAGTTTTTCTACCCATTTACCTACTGAAGGATACCTTTATTGTTTTCAAGTTATAACAACTATGCATAAAGCTGCTAACAACATTTATATGCAGCTTTTTGTGTGGATAATGAATATGAGATATAGGAGAAAATCATTTTCAAAAGCCCCTGTACTTTTATGATAATTTTCTGAGATTTAATAATATTCTGAAATTCATTCTCCTCTAACTCCAGCATAGATAGCAGGAATCATTCATTCATATTTTACCTCCATGTTTATTTCTGCCACTGATAAAATAACACTCAACTATAGGGGGCGCTAGAGGAAAAGAACCCGCCTGCCAACGCTGGAGATCTAAGCATTGCTGGTTCCAGGGAAGATCCCCTGGAAGTGATGGCAGCCCACTCCAGTATTCTTGCCTGGAGAATCCCATGGACAGAGGAGCCTGCAATACTGCACCCCATAGGGTCGCACAGAGTCCGACATGACAGAAGAGACTTAGCATGAATGCATGTATCCACTACAGGGCTCTCTTCCCCACCCATTTGTATAGCTCCGTTTCCTAGCCCACTCCTTTATCCTTTTTACTGCTATTTTCACTGTGTTCCCTAGAACCACTTTTTAGAATCCCTGAACCTGAACTGTGTTTCTTCTAGTTCTACAGATGGCTGACTTACTTTTTATGTGTAAGATATTCAACTAATATCAACTAATGTCAAAATTGGGAGTTGACTATTGCTCAAATCTTGAACTCCTTATTGCAAGATTCAGATGTAAATTGAAGAATGTATGAAAAACCACGAGACCATTCAGATATGACTTAAATAAAATCCCTTATGATTATACAGTGGAAGTGACAGATTCAAGGGATTAGATCTGAGAGACAGTGTGCCTGAAGAACTATGGATGGAGGTAAGTGGCATTGTACAGGAGGCAGTGACCAACACCATTCCCAAGAAAAAGAAATGCAAAAAGGCAAAATGATTGTCTGATGAGGCCTTATTAATAGCTGAGAAAAGAAGACAAGTGAAAGGCAAAGGAGAAAAGGAAAGATATACCCATTTAAATGCAGAGTTCCAAAAAATAGCAAGGAGAGATAAGAAAGCCTTCCTCAGTGATCAATGCAAAGTAATAGAGAAAAGCAATAGAATGAGAAAGATTAGAGATCTCTTCAAGAGTATTAGAGATACCAAGGGAACATTTCATGCAAAAATGGGAACAATAAAGGACAGGAATGGTATGGACCTAACAGAAGCAGAAGATACTAAGATGTGGCAAGAATACACAGAACTGTGCAAAAAAAGATCTTCATGACCCAGATAATCACGATGATGTGATAACTCATACTCACCTGGAGCCAGACATCCTGGAATGTGAAGTCAAGTGGGCCTTAGGAAGCATCAACTATGAACAAAGCTAGTGGAGATAATGGAATTCCTGTTGAGCTATTCCAAATTCTGAAAGATGATGCTGTGAAAGTGCTGCACTCAATATGCCAGCAAATTTGGAAAACTCAGCAGTGGCCACAGGACTGGAAAAGGTCAGTTTTCATTCCAATCCCAAAGAAAGGCAATGCCAAAGAATGTTCAAACTACCACACTATTGCATTCATCTCACATGCTAGTAAAGTAATGCTCAAAATTCTCCAAGCCAGGCTTCAGCAATATGTGAACTGTGAACTTCCAGATGCTCAAACTGGTTTTAGAACAGGCAGAAGAACCAGAGGTCAAATTGCTAACATCCATTGGATCATCAGAAAAGCAAGAGAGTTCCAGAAAAACATCTACTGCTTTCTTGACTACACCAAAGTTTTTGACTGCATGGATCACAACAATCTGTGGGAAATTCTTAAAGAGATAGGAATACCAGACCACCTGACCTGCCTCCTGAGAAAACTGTACACAGGTCAAGAAGCAACAGTTAGAACAAGACATGGAACAACAGACTGGTTCCATATCAGGAAAGGAATATGTCAAGGTTTTATATTGTCACCCTGTTTATTTAACTTATATGCAGAGTACATCATGCAAAATCCTGGGCTGGATGAAGCACAAGCTGGAATCAAGATTGCTGGAAGATATATCAGTAACCTCAGATATGCAGATGACATCACCCTTGTGGCAGAAAGTGAAGAAGAGCTAAAGAACCTCTTGATGAAAGTGAAAGAGGAGGGTGAAAAAGTTGGCTTAAAGCCCAACATTCAAAAAACTAAGATCATGGCATCCGGTCCCATCACTTCCTTGCAAATAGATGGGGAAATAGTGGAAACAGTGGCTGACTTTATTTTTCTGGGCTCCAAAATCACTGCAGCCATGAAGTTAAAAGATACTTGCTCCTTGGAAGAAAAGCTATGATCAAGCTAGACAGCATATTAAAAATCAGAGATATTACTTTGCCAATAAATGTCCTTATAGTCAAAGCTATTGTTTTTTCCAATAGTCATGTATTATTGTGAGAGTTGGACAATAAAAAAAGTTGAGCATGGAAGAATTGATGCTCTTGAACAGTGGTATTGGAGAAGCCTCTTGAAAGTCCCTTGGACTGCAAGGAGATCCAACCAGTCCATCCTAAAGGAAATCCTGAATATTCATATTCATATTCAATCCTGAATAAAGGTCTTGAATATTCATTGGAAGTATTGATGCAGAAGCTGAAGCTCCAATACTTTGGCCACCTTATGCGAAGAAGTAACTCATTGGAAAAGACCCTAATGCTGAGAAAGATTGAAGCCAAGAGGAGAGGGAGACGAGAGAGGATGAAATGGTTGGATGGCATCATTGACTCGACGAACATGAGTTTGAGTAAGCTCTGGGAGTTGGTGATGATGAGGGAAGCCTGCGGTGCTGCAGTCCATAGGGTCGCAAAGAGTTGTACATGACTGAGCAACTGAACCTAACTGAAGTGATTCAGCTAAACGTCATCTTCTCAAAGATTCTTTCTCTGCTCACCCTGTGTATTCTGGTCTTTTTCTCTTGAATATTTGTGTTTTTTTCATATCAGTTGTCATGTTCTGTAGTTACTGTGAATTCTATTTGTCTTCCTATTTATCTGTTCTAACTCATGGGGGAAGAAAATCTGTAGGTTTATTTCTATCTATATCTACAGAGACTAACATAATACTTACCAGCAACATACATTTATGAATTTTCCAGAGGCATCAGTTTTTCTCAGATAAATAAGTTAGTTGAAAAATTACAGACAGACATGATTTTCACTAATATGTAGTGATCATATCATACTGATTTTTTGTGTACTCGATAATGTTACTCAAGTGCATACCTTCATTTTAAGGGGACAGAGAAATTTTGACCTTGCCTTATCATGCAACTCTACTGGTACAATATATTTTTCCAGGATATTGATTATAGAAAAGCAAAAGAACTTGTTGTCTATCAATAATTCTCTTCATCTACTTTTGTATTATAATCATTCCTAGTTTTTTCAATATTGTAAGCATATTATGTTATATTGGCTTTCCTTGCCCTCCAAGTAATTATTCTCTGGAAATAGCCCAGGTTATTATATTCCTTTTAAAGTGCCAAGTTTGGAAATTGATAGTGCAGATGCCAGCAAGAGCATATACCCTATCACTCTGCTATTTTTGAAAAACATAAATCCCTAAGCTTGATGGGAAATTAACATTCCTTCTTTCATCTTTTCAGTATCAACAGGAAAAAAAATAGATATTGATCTCAGTCATTTCAAAATCTGAAATTTTTTAAAAAAATTAAAAATGAAAATGGTATAAATGTCTTTACAGATATTGTTTAATATTCATTATTAATTACAATTTACTTATCCATTAAATAATGCCTATCATCTAATGAGTTAATATGACTTATTGGACAAATGAGCAATGTTTCAAGTTTATTGACTAGCTTTTTAGAATTAAAGAAATTATTGTAAAAGTATAATTACATAAGCAATTGTAAACAGTCTCACAGTATTTGAAAGCTAGGCGATTATTACTTTGAATCAGATTTTGAGTTGAATAATGTTCTCAAAGTCTATGCAACCAAATATGTGATAGTTCAGTAAACTGAGACTCACAAAATTAAACCACTTACCCAAGATCTGACTGCAGCAAAACAGTGCTAGGTTTCCAGACTTCTGACTTTCAGTCTGTTTCTTCCTCATTTATACCTTATTGTCTCATATCTAAGTATAATCCCACAAACTGCAAGTGAAATGATTACTGCCTATTATATTATGAGAGATCAAATGAATCAGTGTAAAGATAAGTGTTATAGCCTAATGACATAATATCAGCATCCTATTCTGATATTGACTGTGTGATACTGTGCAAGTCATTTAATTTTGTTGAGCTTCAGTTTCCTTAGAGGATGATAATGAAGATTACATAGGAGAATATTAGATATATTTTTAAAGACTTAAAATATTATTTAAGGTTTAGGAGCACAGTACTACTTTACTTCATATATAATGTCAAGTAAATCCCTTCATGTTCCTGTATAAAATCCCTCATAACAAAAATAATTGTCAGGTTATTTAGACAAAATTTTTTATCTGTACAGCATGTCTAGGGACTTAAGATATTACAGAAGTTAACTTTTTACAGTGTTCATCAAATACATAATTTCCCCCTTTTAAATAAGACTGAATACACTAGGATAAACCAAAATATATAATGTTCTTAATGAGATGATTCTGAAGACATCTTGTAATACATGTATTAATATCATAACATCATTTTTATGATTATCAGTTTCATGGGTCAAATGTGTAGAGAAAATGACTTTTTATGCTAAAATTTTTTCAGTTTGAATACTAGATAAGTTACAGATTTATGATTGTAAGATATCTTGAAAGAATGATCAAAGGGACTAATCTTTGTTGAATTTTAGATTTGTTAGTAGATGACATACATCACTAAGATTCTTGTATTGCAAAATGACAACTATTCAGTAATCATAAATTTGATTCTTTCATAAAGAATCTTAATTCACAAAAATTAATACATCCATATATAATCCATTATATATGGATATAAGGACAATGACAAAAGCCATTGAAGTAGTACATTGAAGAATCCATTTTCAAGGTCCCTCTTCAGTGTTCTATCTGTGTTTCCTAAAAAGAGAAAATACAAAAAATGGAAGCCAAAGAATTATATGCATTAGAGACTTTTTGTGCTTGGAAGGTAGGAGCTATTAGATCATAATGCCCATAATTTTGTGAATATAGAATTATTTCCTGTAACATTACCCACTTCTTTGTCTGGTCTCCATAAATGGCTCAAGCAAAGGGGTTTTTTACAATGTTCCTTAGGAAGCAATTCCTCAGCCTAATAGACCTAACAACGTTGCCTTTTCTATGATAGTCACTCAAAAATTTCCTATACTCAATTTTATCCCATTACTTCTGGTTATTTTCTCTCGACTAACCTAAAATTTGCTCCCATCTCCCCTCCTTTTTTTGCCTTCACAGATACTTCCAAGTAATTGAATTACCCATTAGTCTTTTCACCAAATTAAATGGATACTGTCTTTTAATCTCTGCCCATTAATTATTTCATCTAGACCCTTAATCATTTTCATTGTTCTTTCTTGAAATTTCATTTGTTCCCATTTTTCTTACAGTGAGAAATCCATATTTCATCTCTGTATGATGGTCAACTTTAAAGTAAATTTAACTGGTTTTATTTCTGCTTAGCCTAAGCTCACTTCCCAGAGATGATTCTTTTCTGTTGTTGCTCAATAACATTTATACCTAGGTTGCAATTTATGAACCATACTAGTAATTATGCATCCTATAGTTTGGATTTTTGGGGGGATATACTTGACAATGCAATTTCATAAGCATCTTAATAGGGTATTTTGTTTCCCCTCTTTTTTGTGGTCCTTGTTATTCACTGAAGTGCTACGTATAGATCATTTCCGAAAGCAAGCTGGTTCATCAACTTTAGCCAGGAACTGTGCGTACATAAGCCCCCAAAAGAATAACATACACCATACTTTAGAAACATAGGGACTTCCCTGGTGGTCCAGTAGTTTAGACTTTGCCTTTCAATGCAATCTATATGGGTTTGATCACTGGTCAGGGAGCTACAATCCCACATGCCTCATGGCCAAAAATCCAAAACATAAAACAGAAACTAGGTTGTAACAAATTCAATAAAGACTTAAAAAAAAAAAAAAAAAAAAGAATGGACTCATGGAGTAGCTTTATCTATCTAAATTCCTGTACCAATAACCTCCTTTTTAACTAATAAATACTCCCAGGCTTTCCAACCTAGAGCAATTTCAAGGGAAATTAAAGCTTACTTAGCATAGAATCTAGTATTTCACAGCCTATCAAGAATTATTGCTTAAAATTAGAGGACCACTGCATCTGATGAAGATTTCCAGATAAAAATGCAGATCTTTGAAGCAGAGAGAAAACATGAGATGTTTTTCAAGTGAAATATTTTAATCTCAATGGAAAGATCTCAGCTCATGTTGAGGATAAAAGTACAGTGGATTATTTGTTAGGTTGAGAAGAGACAGATCCAGAGGATTCCTTTTCCATGTAGGGACAGTAATCAAGATCCAGTTGTTCTGTTAAAGGGACTCTGCACAGTCATGGATGCTGGCAGGGTTGGGGAAACTGGAGGGCTTAAATGTGTTGTAAATGTAGAGAAAAAATGTTATATCTATTTCTTTTTAAGATATGTTTTTGCATTAGTGGTCTAAATGTCTTCATTTTCCAGATGCTCAAATAATTATGAATAAGAATAAATTCCAAAGAAAGAATCCAGGTTGAAATATTGTGAGTCCTTTTTTAAATTTTTCTCTGGCACATAGTCTATAGGCCAGCCACCCAATAAAGATATTGTCTTGAATATGATCTATGGTAATGCTGAACATGTTGGGAACTCAACCTGGAGTAGAATTTGGTATGAACCACATTCTTCCCCAATAATATAAGAAAATGGGGCTATAATTTTTTCTATGCTGTTTTAACAGCACTTTGCAAAAAGAATTCTCTCAATGGAAAAACACACAGTGGGTTCAGAAGGTATAAATAATAGTGGGATTTCAAGATGATAGTGGGATTTCAATTTGGATCGTGGGCTCAGTGATTTCAGAATGTCCTATAATTTGAACAAGTAATAATATAATTTAGCATATGAGATTTAAAATATTACAGCTGAATTATGACTAAAAGCCTGATACTATTAATTCTCTGAAAAATTAGTTCTCAAAATTTGTTAAGAGATTCTACATTGTTGTTCTTGATGATGCTAATAGCAAAATCAAAGTTGTTTTTGTTCCCCTATTTTACATACCTTTCTCTAACTACTATTAAAATACATATGCCCAGTCAAAAAGTAAGTCGTTTAAATTTTGCAGGTTTAAGCAGTGTTCTGTTTATGTTCTATATTAGGTCATAAATCATTAACAAACAGCACTAAAATGGAGTTTGCTATAGATTTCTGCAGCACCCTCTTAAACACTATATTTCTATGAATCACACGATCACATGGTTTTCTATAACTTTTGTTTTACTCATCAATTATCAAAGATGCTTTCACAGTAATGCCTACCTATATTTTGTAGATGAGTTATTTATTTAGGCAAGTCTACTAAGCATTGTGTTTTAATTTGTAATATAATCAAAGTAAATAGTGGTCATATTTTATTGAAGTTTATTATTCATGAACTACACCTATTTCTAGCACCTGTCTCCATGATATTCTAGGTGCTCTAAAGTTTGTTGCTAGTCCTTTATACTACCTCCATCATTTTCTCCTGTGTGGAACAGCTTGGATTTATTTATTTTTTTAGTGGAACATTAATCAATCTATAATTCTATAACTTGATAATTGTATTTCATATAAATTTTTAATCTGAAAGGAGGTTCATTTTATTTTTAACATCAGTAATTCCATTTTTTTGTGACTGATTATTTTAAAGAAATATTCAATATATGTATAAAAGTATTTGTGGGAATTTCTTATTGTGTCTGAAAGGAAAATATAATGGGTCTCAGATTTCCAGCAATATAAAATCAATTGAATATGCTTCTATATCCTTTGGGCTTCCATGTAGTTCAGTTGGTAAAGAATTTACCTGCAATGGGAAGACCTGGGTTCAGTCTCTGGGTTGGGAGGATCCCCTGGAAAAGGGAACAACTACCTACTCCAATATTCTGGCCTGGAGAATTCCATGGACAGAGGAGCCTGGCAGGCTATAGTCCATGGAGTCGAAAGAGACACAGCTGAGCGACTTTCACTTCACTTCACTTCTCTTCACTTCTGTCTCCTCTACTTTCTGCTCTCTGTATGGGAAAAATAAATGTTTTGAAAATTCAAACCCAAGATGAGCCCAAATTAGACAGCATGATCACCAAGGCCCCTTAGTTAGTATTTCTATAGCAGATATTCTTTTAAATTAAGACTTTGAATGGAAATTTCAAATACTTCAAATTTTGAAATGACTTAAAAGGAGAATTAAGACTATTCTTGATTTGGAGCTGTTGTCTTTACAACAAGCTTTTATCTTTACACAAGATGTAGCTATGGGGACAACGTATCTCAAGTCTTTTCAAAAGTGGTTGTAGTTACTAGTGTTGTAGTTTCTCATTACTATATGACTGAAAATAGCTCATAGAATCTAATTTCTCAAGTAATCTGTAATGGCCTAAGAAGAAAGAGTGAATATATGTACATAAATTACTGATTCACTTTGCTGTGTACCAGAAACAAACTAATACAACAATGTAAATCAGCTATACTCCAATAAACTTTTTTTTTTTTTTAAAAAAAGAAGCAAGAATAGAATAGATTTTCTAGTTACTATCTGGCTGTATACAGAAAGAAGTTGATAGAATCTAATTTCTTCAAGTCCATACTGTATTAGAATGTCCTAGACTATGCCGCAGTGACCAATGTTTCCCAAGTCTCTGAAGGCTTATTTTTTACTCATACAATATGCCTATCATGAGTCATCTGTGGCTTTGTTCCCAACCCAGGCAAACCAAGAAGCCTCTATTGGAAACACAACCCATCATCTGGTAATGGGGAAAAGACATTAATATAGGAGATCTGGGTTCAATCCCTGGGTTGGGAAGATCCCCTGGAGGAAGGCATGGCAACCCACTCCAGTTTTCTTGCCTGGAGAATCCCCATGGACAGAGGAGTCTGGTGAGCTACAGTCTATGGGATCCCAAGGAGTCAGACCTGACTGACCAACTAAGAACACAGCATGTAAACCTTCTTAGAGATTACAGAAATTTATAACCCATGCTCTCACCCAAACTTTATGACCAAAGAATATGCTTAACATATTTCATGTGTTTGCATAGTTAAATGCTTCATAATCCGTTTTTCAGGTTGTTGGCTTTCAGGTCCTATATCTCAAATCTGCATTTGATGGAGACTCCTTGGTAATATGTTAAACCTCACAGAAGCAAGTCCACAGGTTTGTGGCAGGACATCTGAAACCCCTTCAGGTTGATATCGATGAATCAACAAAGTAAGTACAAATGTTTCATTAGCTACAAGTTCACCTAAATGTGCTATCATCCATCCAGTTTTTCTCTACCTTGTGAACAATGAAATTATTAATCCTCCATCAAATGTTTAGCTAGCATCAAGACAAACTGCTTCTAAGACATTCTCATGGTCTAAAAGCTGCTTAACTTATCAAAAATAGGAAGAGTGTTTTGCCGTACATGATTTCTTCTCAATAAAACAATGCCCTTTCTCTGTGCCCTAAAATACCTGAATTGTTTACAGGTTATTTTAAAAAGCTTATTCTTGAAATTTCCCTGGCATTGCGTTTTTTTGTTTATTCACTATTTTTGATACTTGATGTTTTTTATATCTCCCTATAAAGTGTTAAACAAATATTAAGGAGATTTTTAGTGATCATGTTTGTAATTTACAAAAATGGATATATAATTTTTCCCAGTACCATTAACAAATGGTTGAATATAGTTAAAATAGCTAGGTATTTTTTGCATATTGATTAACATTACTTTTAAAATATGGACTCTGAAAAATCTTATCACACATTTTATTCTTACTATAAAAAGATTTCACTTCCATGTTAGTGATCTGAGGTTCAGAAGGTTAGTGACCTTCCTAAGATAATAGGAAATAAAACTAAAATATCCATTTGATTTAATTTTTACTTATTTCTTAATAGTAAAATTAACATATGTGCCTTATGTAATGTTAAACAAAAAGAGAAAAAGTCACCCGTAATTATAATATGCTTATATTAGTGATTTTTAATATGTTTGAAAGTGAATAGTGAAAATGAGAGTCACTCAGTCATGTCCAGCTCTTTGCAACCCCATGGACTATACAGTCCATGGAATTCTCCAGGCCAGAATACTGGAGTGGGTAAGCCTTTCCCTTCTCCGGGGATCTTCCCAACCCAGGGATTAAAACCCAGGTCTCCCATATTGCAGGTGGATTCTTTACCAGCTGATCCACAAGTTTAATCTCTTCTTNAAGTCACTCAGTCATGTCCAGCTCTTTGCAACCCCATGGACTATACAGTCCATGGAATTCTCCAGGCCAGAATACTGGAGTGGGTAAGCCTTTCCCTTCTCCGGGGATCTTCCCAACCCAGGGATTAAAACCCAGGTCTCCCATATTGCAGGTGGATTCTTTACCAGCTGATCCACAAGTTTAATCTCTTCTTAATCATGAGTACTTGCTGCTGCTGCTGCTGCTGCTAAGTCGCTTCAGTCCTATCCGACTCTGTGCTATCCCAGAGATGGCAGCCCACCAGGCTCCCCCATCCCTGGAATTCTCCAGGCAAGAGTACTGGAGTGGGGTGCCA